>CM063497.1:100336988-100341988 GCA_032207245.1 Pardosa pseudoannulata | reverse complement strand
CATATGACGGGTTATATGCTAGTCCAATAATATTTTCTTGGAGTTGCATACACATATTAGACACCTAAAAATGTAATGAAGCTATATCTAATACCTATGTTATAATTTACGAGGGCTATCTGAAAAGTGTACGACCATTGACCGAGAAAGCTAAACTACTTATTGTGAAGGCACTGGAAAGCAGGCCTTGGCTTGTGTCTCCAGACACTAAACTCACTGATACTTCTGCTGCCTATAACATCAACTTTGACGTCACGTTCTGTATTAACTCTTCTTTACTCACAAACCAGGATTCGAAAATGAAATTGAACATTTCGGAAACAGTGAAAACCTACAAGGAACCATATCTGGAGATTTATGATCAGAGTTGTTAGTTCCCAGCCGGTTCTGCGCAACTACAAGACAAAGGAGTTTTTTTTATCTTTCGACATTGTAGTTTACATTATAATTATATAAATATAAAAAATGTCATTGATAGATATGTTTATATAAATTAAAAATGTAGTAAATTTTCACTAATCTAAATAGTTAAAAGACAATGATAAAAACCTCTAAAAATCTGTTTAACTTAAAGGTTGCTTCAAACTGTTCTTTTCTAACCTTATTAAAACGTTGCAATGATGAACTTAATTAAACCTGTTTTTGCCAACCTTCTTAAAAATTTGTATTGAAAAGATTGATATAATATTTTCAATTTTTGAAAAGTAAGAAATATGCGACAAAGTTTATAAGGTTTTTTATAAGGTTTATATAATGTTATATCCTTGTCCCCAACAACTTTAGGATAAGGTTAAATCCTTGTTAAGGTTGAATGAAGGTTGTGTAAACCTTATTTGTGTTGTTTCAATAATTTCTTTTTTTTCTGTACCATGATAGGCAGAAATTGAAAAAACGACAGTTGAGTTTCTTTAACAATTTGTACTTTTTTGTAAAAAATAATTAGATATAATTTTCTACCTATCTAATTTTTTAAAAAGTAGGCGAAATATTAACAGATGATTGTATTTTCAAATTAAAAAAATACTTTTTCAGTAAAATGAATTCAAAATTTTTATAGATTTCTCAAAAAACTACGATATTAAATGCAAAAATTGTATAGTTTTACAGGTTCTAATTTCAATGGGAATATTTGAATTTGTTTTTTTTAAACATTTGAGAAATGATTAAATATTTTAATAAATTCAAAAATTGAAAAATTGATTTTTTGAAGGTTTAAATGTGATGTCCTTAAAGGTAATGGGACTCGTTAGTTTACAGAGGAAATAAAATCAGGGAACTCAAATAAGTGTCGAGCCCTTTTAATCTAACAAATGTCAAAGCTTCATTAAAAATTTCCCTATTTCCTTAAATCTTCATTTTAGTAGTCCGTACCTGCTACCTCGGCCATACTTTACGGCATCTGAACTCTTCCTTCGAAAGGAAGTTCCGGCCGTATATTTAAATATCGAACGCATAAAATCCTCCATTAGCCGTATAGAAGTACGAAGTCATAATGTTGAGGGTAAGACTGGATAGTTATATTGTTAAGTAAAAGGCAGATAGGGAAGAGGGAGAGAATAGTGAGGAATTATGTATTTACGGATTTTCGGAAAAGTCAGTTTTTTACGACGCTTTTCGTTAGTATCTTACGTGGGCGGACAAAGTAAATTGATTTACGTCCGATTTGCTTTTACCGAACATTACCGGATGACGTAATAATTTTTAAATGGGAAAAAATTTAATATATTTTTCAAACCTACGCAAGATCGTGAGCTTAATATAAATTTAGTTTCAACATGCAATGATATATATAGATATAGGTATATATAGGTATATATAAGTGTATACATATATAAATAAATGCATATAAAAGTGTGTGTATGTGTATATATATATATCTCTCTCTCTCTCACTTTATATATATATATATATATATATATATATATATATATATATATATATATAAATGTTTATTCATAGATGTATGTATGTATACATTCTATATGTATGTATATGTATATATGTGTATATATATGTATATATATATGCATATGCATATATGTGTATATATATATATATGTATGTATATATATATATATATATATATATATATATATATATATATATGTATATATATGTATATATATATATATATGTATATATATGCATGTGTATATATATGTATATATATGTATATATATATATATATATATATATATATATATATATATATATATATATATTATATATATGTATGTATATATATATATATGTATATATGTATGTATATATATGCATGTGTATATATATATATGTATGTATATATATATATATATATATATGTATATATATATATATATATATATATATATGTATATATATATAATTATGTATATATATATGTATATATATGTATGTATATATATGCATGTATATATATATGTATATATATATATATGTATATATATATATATATATATATATATGTATATATATATATGTATATATATATATATATATATATATATATATATATATATATATGTATATATATGTATGTATATATATGCATGTATATATATATACATATATATAAATATAAATATAAATATATACATATATATATATATATATATATATATATATATATATTATATATATATATATATATATATATATATATATATGTATGTATGTATGTATGTATGTATACATATAACCGAAAAATAACCGAATAAATAATAATTGAAAAAATAACAAAAACAAAAAATGTTGCAGGGTTAGTATCGCTAGGGCATGGGATTTTTTTTTTAAACAGAAAAAAAAATGTAACTCAAAAACAGCCGACAGATGGCGCTACTACGAGCGACTTCGGTAGAAATATGCAAATAAGACTGTTTGCACTCATATAAATACACAACCAGTTCATCGCTGTAAACCATGTATGCGAACAAGGACTGTGAATGAAGGATAAAGCTTTGTTGGTGAAGTTGTTTTACGGCAACCCGGAATCATCGACAGCTGCCTTGCGTAAGTTCCGAATTCAGAAGCATGTCAAGAGTGGAAAAGGGCCTTTAACAGTGACAGGCCGCGTGTTATAGCCGAAAATGAAGTATTAGAGTCCTAATCAGCTGCAAGAACGAGTAGTGCTCGTGACGCTGCTAGACGGTTGGGTTTACCACCATCCTCAGTACTCAATATTCTTCATAGAATCCTTGATCTGTATCCATACAGACTGCAGTCGTGCCATCAACTTTTACCAGCGGATACCGTACAGAGGGAAGTATTTGCGAGGTAGGCTTTCTCCAAAATTGAACAAAATGCCACCTGGGTCTTTAACATTTTGTGGACAGATGAAACTCATTTTTCGCTTCATGGCCACGTTAATACCCATAACTATCATCTGGGCAACGTCTAATCCACGTGAATACTCGCAGAAAGCATTGCATTCCCCAAAAGTGACAGTGTGGTGTGGATTAACAGGTTCATTCATTATAGGACTCTTCTTCGTTGAAATGGAGTGATCAGTAAATAGGTGGAAAACGGATACGGTGAATGAGCAGCGTTATTTAACACTTTTGAGAGCTAATGTCATGCCAGCTTTGCGTGAAAGAGACGCGCTATCTAACGTCACATTTATTAACGATGGAGCAACTAGTCACACTGCTAATTCGGTCAAGGATTTCCTGATCCAGACATTCGAGGAAGACAAAATCATTAGCAGGGGTGTCAGGTTCCCATGGTCACCTCGGTATCCAGATTTAACCCTGGCAGACTTTTGGTTGTGGGGATATTTGAAATTTCCAGTGTATCGATCCAATCCATCCAATCTCTCTGAACTGAAAGATGCGATCCGCCGAGAGGTGTCTTGCATACAACCGGACCTGCTGCACTCTGTCTTTGCGGGATTTGTGACTCGACTGCAGTGCGTTATCCCCTGTGGTTGTGGTCATGCGGAACACATATTGTTGTAATAAACGATTTGGAGGCATTCTGTTTGTTACTTACGTTTCTTTTTCTTTGACGAGTTAACATTAGCGCCCTCTATCGACTGTTTTGGAGTTATTTTTTTCTGCTTTAATTTTTTTCGCATACATGGTTTACAGAGGTTAACTGGTTTTGTATTTATAGGGGCGCAAGCTCTTATAACAGTCTTATTTGCATATTTCCACCGAAGTCGCTCGTAGTAGCGCCATCTGTCGGCTGATTTTGAGTTACAGTTTTTTCAGTTTTAATAAAACCCTTGCTCTATCGATACTAACCCTAAAAACTGTTTTTTATTATGGTTATTTTTCAGGTTATTATGAATTTTTAAAGTTTATACGGACTTTTTGATCAAACGGTATAATTTAATATTAAAAGAAATTACATTAAAACTTTGCAGTAATTCGGAGTATTTAGATTAGTCGTGGCATATACAACATATAAGGTATCACTGGTATCTTAAATTGTGAGAAATTGAATTAATATCGATCAGACGATATTTAAAATCTTACAGATTGAGCAATGAATAAATGATATATCTAAGCGAATAATTCCAAAATGCTATATCTAATTAATTATATTTAAAGATTAAATAATAAAATTGTACTCTTGTACTAAATTAAAGGAAAGGTACAGGAATGACATAACTTAAATAAAAATTATATACAGATGCAAATGAAACAAAAATATAAAATTAAAATATCGTCATGGAGAAGCATATTAAAAATACATACTATATTTAAGTGATAATTCCAATTTAGAATATATTTAAAATGCGGAAATGTGAAAAGTAATAAAAATAAGATATGTTAGCATACAAAACATAATAAAATGGAAATAAATTTATTACGATAAAATACTTTAATGACATAATTTTATTAAAGTCATTAGATGAAAAATAAATAAGAGCTTATTTATGTTGTCGTGTGAAAAGAAATATTTATCGGAAATAAATGATTTTCGACGAAATGAATTTTCCGTAAATTAATATACTAAATAAATTTAATGAAAAATCGTAGAATTGCTATGTAAGTTAT
>CM063497.1:100304488-100331988 GCA_032207245.1 Pardosa pseudoannulata | reverse complement strand
TAAGAGTTATTGGTAGAAAATTTTAAGAGTTATTGGTAGACCTAAGTAGAGTTCACATTTAAAAAATTTAAAAATCCATTCAGAAATTACTTTTAAATATTTCAATTCTATATAATGATGCAAAATTACTCTAAATCCAAGAATCCCACCTCTTTGTCCTCTTCATTCATTTGGACGTAATGATTGAATGTATTTATGAATGAATTTGAATGTATTTATGAATGAAGGAATTATCTCCTTTTTCCAAGAAATAATAGTAGACAATAAGAGTTATTAGTAGAACTAAAATGAGTTTACATTTAAAAAACTTAATCCATTCACAAATTACTTTCTCTATTTCAATTTTATATCGCAATGCAAAATTACTCTAAATCCAAGAATCCCACCACTTTGTCCTTTTCATTCCTTTCGGCGTAATGATAGAATGTATTTATGAATGGAGGAATTAACTCCTTTTTTCCAAGAAATAATGCTTGAGATTAAGAGTTATTGGTAGAAAATTTTAAGAGTTATTGGTAGACCTAAGTAGAGTTCACATTTAAAAAATTTAAAAATCCATTCAGAAATTACTTTTAAATATTTCAATTCTATATAATGATGCAAAATTACTCTAAATCCAAGAATCCCACCTCTTTGTCCTCTTCATTCATTTGGACGTAATGATTGAATGTATTTATGAATGAATTTGAATGTATTTATGAATGAAGGAATTATCTCCTTTTTCCAAGAAATAATAGTAGACAATAAGAGTTATTAGTAGAACTAAAATGAGTTTACATTTAAAAAACTTAATCCATTCACAAATTACTTTCTCTATTTCAATTTTATATCGCAATGCAAAATTACTCTAAATCCAAGAATCCCACCACTTTGTCCTTTTCATTCCTTTCGGCGTAATGATAGAATGTATTTATGAATGGAGGAATTAACTCCTTTTTCCAAGAAATAATGCTTGAGATTAAGAGTTATTGGTAGAAAATTTTAAGAGTTATTGGTAGACCTAAGTAGAGTTCACATTTAAAAAATTTAAAAATCCATTCAGAAATTACTTTTAAATATTTCAATTCTATATAATGATGCAAAATTACTCTAAATCCAAGAATCCCACCTCTTTGTCCTCTTCATTCATTTGGACGTAATGATTGAATGTATTTATGAATGAATTTGAATGTATTTATGAATGAAGGAATTATCTCCTTTTTCCAAGAAATAATAGTAGACAATAAGAGTTATTAGTAGAACTAAAATGAGTTTACATTTAAAAAACTTAATCCATTCACAAATTACTTTCTCTATTTCAATTTTATATCGCAATGCAAAATTACTCTAAATCCAAGAATCCCACCACTTTGTCCTTTTCATTCCTTTCGGCGTAATGATAGAATGTATTTATGAATGGAGGAATTAACTCCTTTTTCCAAGAAATAATGCTTGAGATTAAGAGTTATTGGTAGAAAATTTTAAGAGTTATTGGTAGACCTAAGTAGAGTTCACATTTAAAAAATTTAAAAATCCATTCAGAAATTACTTTTAAATATTTCAATTCTATATAATGATGCAAAATTACTCTAAATCCAAGAATCCCACCTCTTTGTCCTCTTCATTCATTTGGACGTAATGATTGAATGTATTTATGAATGAATTTGAATGTATTTATGAATGAAGGAATTATCTCCTTTTTCCAAGAAATAATAGTAGACAATAAGAGTTATTAGTAGAACTAAAATGAGTTTACATTTAAAAAACTTAATCCATTCACAAATTACTTTCTCTATTTCAATTTTATATCGCAATGCAAAATTACTCTAAATCCAAGAATCCCACCACTTTGTCCTTTTCATTCCTTTCGGCGTAATGATAGAATGTATTTATGAATGGAGGAATTAACTCCTTTTTCCAAGAAATAATGCTTGAGATTAAGAGTTATTGGTAGAAAATTTTAAGAGTTATTGGTAGACCTAAGTAGAGTTCACATTTAAAAAATTTAAAAATCCATTCAGAAATTACTTTTAAATATTTCAATTCTATATAATGATGCAAAATTACTCTAAATCCAAGAATCCCACCTCTTTGTCCTCTTCATTCATTTGGACGTAATGATTGAATGTATTTATGAATGAATTTGAATGTATTTATGAATGAAGGAATTATCTCCTTTTTCCAAGAAATAATAGTAGACAATAAGAGTTATTAGTAGAACTAAAATGAGTTTACATTTAAAAAACTTAATCCATTCACAAATTACTTTCTCTATTTCAATTTTATATCGCAATGCAAAATTACTCTAAATCCAAGAATCCCACCACTTTGTCCTTTTCATTCCTTTCGGCGTAATGATAGAATGTATTTATGAATGGAGGAATTAACTCCTTTTTCCAAGAAATAATGCTTGAGATTAAGAGTTATTGGTAGAAAATTTTAAGAGTTATTGGTAGACCTAAGTAGAGTTCACATTTAAAAAATTTAAAAATCCATTCAGAAATTACTTTTAAATATTTCAATTCTATATAATGATGCAAAATTACTCTAAATCCAAGAATCCCACCTCTTTGTCCTCTTCATTCATTTGGACGTAATGATTGAATGTATTTATGAATGAATTTGAATGTATTTATGAATGAAGGAATTATCTCCTTTTTCCAAGAAATAATAGTAGACAATAAGAGTTATTAGTAGAACTAAAATGAGTTTACATTTAAAAAACTTAATCCATTCACAAATTACTTTCTCTATTTCAATTTTATATCGCAATGCAAAATTACTCTAAATCCAAGAATCCCACCACTTTGTCCTTTTCATTCCTTTCGGCGTAATGATAGAATGTATTTATGAATGGAGGAATTAACTCCTTTTTCCAAGAAATAATGCTTGAGATTAAGAGTTATTGGTAGAAAATTTTAAGAGTTATTGGTAGACCTAAGTAGAGTTCACATTTAAAAAATTTAAAAATCCATTCAGAAATTACTTTTAAATATTTCAATTCTATATAATGATGCAAAATTACTCTAAATCCAAGAATCCCACCTCTTTGTCCTCTTCATTCATTTGGACGTAATGATTGAATGTATTTATGAATGAATTTGAATGTATTTATGAATGAAGGAATTATCTCCTTTTTCCAAGAAATAATAGTAGACAATAAGAGTTATTAGTAGAACTAAAATGAGTTTACATTTAAAAAACTTAATCCATTCACAAATTACTTTCTCTATTTCAATTTTATATCGCAATGCAAAATTACTCTAAATCCAAGAATCCCACCACTTTGTCCTTTTCATTCCTTTCGGCGTAATGATAGAATGTATTTATGAATGGAGGAATTAACTCCTTTTTCCAAGAAATAATGCTTGAGATTAAGAGTTATTGGTAGAAAATTTTAAGAGTTATTGGTAGACCTAAGTAGAGTTCACATTTAAAAAATTTAAAAATCCATTCAGAAATTACTTTTAAATATTTCAATTCTATATAATGATGCCAAATTACTCTAAATCCAAGAATCCCACCTCTTTGTCCTCTTCATTCATTTGGACGTAATGATTGAATGTATTTATGAATGAATTTGAATGTATTTATGAATGAAGGAATTATCTCCTTTTTCCAAGAAATAATAGTAGACAATAAGAGTTATTAGTAGAACTAAAATGAGTTTACATTTAAAAAACTTAATCCATTCACAAATTACTTTCTCTATTTCAATTTTATATCGCAATGCAAAATTACTCTAAATCCAAGAATCCCACCACTTTGTCCTTTTCATTCCTTTCGGCGTAATGATAGAATGTATTTATGAATGGAGGAATTAACTCCTTTTTCCAAGAAATAATGCTTGAGATTAAGAGTTATTGGTAGAAAATTTTAAGAGTTATTGGTAGACCTAAGTAGAGTTCACATTTAAAAAATTTAAAAATCCATTCAGAAATTACTTTTAAATATTTCAATTCTATATAATGATGCAAAATTACTCTAAATCCAAGAATCCCACCTCTTTGTCCTCTTCATTCATTTGGACGTAATGATTGAATGTATTTATGAATGAATTTGAATGTATTTATGAATGAAGGAATTATCTCCTTTTTCCAAGAAATAATAGTAGACAATAAGAGTTATTAGTAGAACTAAAATGAGTTTACATTTAAAAAACTTAATCCATTCACAAATTACTTTCTCTATTTCAATTTTATATCGCAATGCAAAATTACTCTAAATCCAAGAATCCCACCACTTTGTCCTTTTCATTCCTTTCGGCGTAATGATAGAATGTATTTATGAATGGAGGAATTAACTCCTTTTTCCAAGAAATAATGCTTGAGATTAAGAGTTATTGGTAGAAAAATTTTAAGAGTTATTGGTAGACCTAAGTAGAGTTCACATTTAAAAAAATTTAAAAATCCATTCAGAAATTACTTTTAAATATTTCAATTCTATATAATGATGCAAAATTACTCTAAATCCAAGAATCCCACCTCTTTGTCCTCTTCATTCATTTGGACGTAATGATTGAATGTATTTATGAATGAATTTGAATGTATTTATGAATGAAGGAATTATCTCCTTTTTCCAAGAAATAATAGTAGACAATAAGAGTTATTAGTAGAACTAAAATGAGTTTACATTTAAAAAAAAACTTAATCCATTCACAAATTACTTTCTCTATTATTTCAATTTTATATCGCAATGCAAAATTACTCTAAATCCAAGAATCCCACCACTTTGTCCTTTTCATTCCTTTCGGCGTAATGATAGAATGTATTTATGAATGGAGGAATTAACTCCTTTTTCCAAGAAATAATGCTTGAGATTAAGAGTTATTGGTAGAAAATTTTAAGAGTTATTGGTAGACCTAAGTAGAGTTCACATTTAAAAAATTTAAAAATCCATTCAGAAATTACTTTTAAATATTTCAATTCTATATAATGAAAAAATTACTCTAAATCAAGAATCCCACCTCTTTGTCCTCTTCATTCATTTGGACGTAATGATTGAATGTATTTATGAATGAATTTGAATGTATTTATGAATGAAGGAATTATCTCCTTTTTCCAAGAAATAATAGTAGACAATAAGAGTTATTAGTAGTAGAACTAAAATGAGTTTACATTTAAAAAACTTAATCCATTCACAAATTACTTTCTCTATTTCAATTTTATATCGCAATGCAAAATTACTCTAAATCCAAGAATCCCACCACTTTGTCCTTTTCATTCCTTTCGGCGTAATGATAGAATGTATTTATGAATGGAGGAATTAACTCCTTTTTCCAAGAAATAATGCTTGAGATTAAGAGTTATTGGTAGAAAATTTTAAGAGTTATTGGTAGACCTAAGTAGAGTTCACATTTAAAAAAATTTAAAAAATCCATTCAGAAATTACTTTTAAATATTTCAATTCTATATAATGATGCAAAATTACTCTAAATCCAAGAATCCCACCTCTTTGTCCTCTTCATTCATTTGGACGTAATGATTGAATGTATTTATGAATGAATTTGAATGTATTTATGAATGAAGGAATTATCTCCTTTTTCCAAGAAATAATAGTAGACAATAAGAGTTATTAGTAGAACTAAAATGAGTTTACATTTAAAAAAAAAAAAAAAAATATAAATACCAAAATTACTCTAAATCCAAGAAAAAAATAAAAAAAGTAATAAAAAAAAAAAAAAAAAAATTTTAGAAATAATATAAATATATAAAAAATAAAAAAAAAAAAAAAAAAAATAAAAAAAAACTCTAAATCCAAGAAAATCAAAAATAAAAATGAAATATTATGAATGAAAATTATTTAAATAAAAATTAAATAGAAGTAAAATAAAAATTAAAAAAAAAATAAAAAAAATTCACAAAAAAAAAAAATTAAAATCCAAAAAAAAATACAAAAAAAAAAATAAAAATTAACTAAAAAAATAAAAAAAGAAGAAAAAAAAAAAAAATAAATAAAAAAAAAAAAAAAAAATTACAAAAAAATCTATATAAAAAAATTAAAAAATCCAAGAATCCCACCAAGAAAAATAAATGTATTAAAATAAAAATAAAATTTATAAGAAAAAAAACAAAAAAAAAAAAAATTACATAAAAAATCCAAAAACAAAAAACTCCTCAATCATTCTACCAAAATTATATTCCTATCCAACCAAATTCCTAATGATAGAATGTATTTATGAATAAATTATAGAGAAAATTTTTTTTAAGAGTTATTGGTAGAAAATTTTAAGAGTTATAAGTAGAGTTCACATTTAAAAAATTTAAAAATCCATTCAGAAATTACTTTTAAATATTTCAATTCTATATAATGATGCAAAAATTTCTAAATCCAAGAATCCCACCTCTTTCATCCTCTTCATTTTTTAATGTAATTATTTATGAATGAATTTGTTGTATTTATGAATGAAGGAATTATCTCCTTTTTCCAAGAAATAATAGTAGACAATAAGAGTTATTAGTAGAACTAAAATGAGTTTACATTTAAAAAACTTAATCCATTCACAAATTACTTTCTCTATTTCAATTTTATATCGCAATGCAAAATTACTCTAAATCCAAGAATCCCACCACTTTGTCCTTTTCATTCCTTTCGGCGTAATGATAGAATGTATTTATGAATGGAGGAATTAACTCCTTTTTCCAAGAAATAATGCTTGAGATTAAGAGTTATTGGTAGAAAATTTTAAGAGTTATTGGTAGACCTAAGTAGAGTTCACATTTAAAAAATTTAAAAATCCATTCAGAAATTACTTTTAAATATTTCAATTCTATATAATGATGCAAAATTACTCTAAATCCAAGAATCCCACCTCTTTGTCCTCTTCATTCATTTGGACGTAATGATTGAATGTATTTATGAATGAATTTGAATGTATTTATGAATGAAGGAATTATCTCCTTTTTCCAAGAAATAATAGTAGACAATAAGAGTTATTAGTAGAACTAAAATGAGTTTACATTTAAAAAAACTTAATCCATTCACAAATTACTTTCTCTATTTCAATTTTATATCGCAATGCAAAATTACTCTAAATCCAAGAATCCCACCACTTTGTCCTTTTCATTCCTTTCGGCGTAATGATAGAATGTATTTATGAATGGAGGAATTAACTCCTTTTTCCAAGAAATAATGCTTGAGATTAAGAGTTATTGGTAGAAAATTTTAAGAGTTATTGGTAGACCTAAGTAGAGTTCACATTTAAAAAATTTAAAAATCCATTCAGAAATTACTTTTAAATATTTCAATTCTATATAATGATGCAAAATTACTCTAAATCCAAGAATCCCACCTCTTTGTCCTCTTCATTCATTTGGACGTAATGATTGAATGTATTTATGAATGAATTTGAATGTATTTATGAATGAAGGAATTATCTCCTTTTTCCAAGAAATAATAGTAGACAATAAGAGTTATTAGTAGAACTAAAATGAGTTTACATTTAAAAAACTTAATCCATTCACAAATTACTTTCTCTATTTCAATTTTATATCGCAATGCAAAATTACTCTAAATCCAAGAATCCCACCACTTTGTCCTTTTCATTCCTTTCGGCGTAATGATAGAATGTATTTATGAATGGAGGAATTAACTCCTTTTTCCAAGAAATAATGCTTGAGATTAAGAGTTATTGGTAGAAAATTTTAAGAGTTATTGGTAGACCTAAGTAGAGTTCACATTTAAAAAATTTAAAAATCCATTCAGAAATTACTTTTAAATATTTCAATTCTATATAATGATGCAAAATTACTCTAAATCCAAGAATCCCACCTCTTTGTCCTCTTCATTCATTTGGACGTAATGATTGAATGTATTTATGAATGAATTTGAATGTATTTATGAATGAAGGAATTATCTCCTTTTTCCAAGAAATAATAGTAGACAATAAGAGTTATTAGTAGAACTAAAATGAGTTTACATTTAAAAAACTTAATCCATTCACAAATTACTTTCTCTATTTCAATTTTATATCGCAATGCAAAATTACTCTAAATCCAAGAATCCCACCACTTTGTCCTTTTCATTCCTTTCGGCGTAATGATAGAATGTATTTATGAATGGAGGAATTAACTCCTTTTTCCAAGAAATAATGCTTGAGATTAAGAGTTATTGGTAGAAAATTTTAAGAGTTATTGGTAGACCTAAGTAGAGTTCACATTTAAAAAATTTAAAAATCCATTCAGAAATTACTTTTAAATATTTCAATTCTATATAATGATGCAAAATTACTCTAAATCCAAGAATCCCACCTCTTTGTCCTCTTCATTCATTTGGACGTAATGATTGAATATATTTATGAATGAATTTGAATGTATTTATGAATGAAGGAATTATCTCCTTTTTCCAAGAAATAATAGTAGACAATAAGAGTTATTAGTAGAACTAAAATGAGTTTACATTTAAAAACTTAATCCATTCACAAATTACTTTCTCTCTATTTCAATTTTATATCGCAATGCAAAATTACTCTAAATCCAAGAATCCCACCACTTTGTCCTTTTCATTCCTTTCGGCGTAATGATAGAATGTATTTATGAATGGAGGAATTAACTCCTTTTTCCAAGAAATAATGCTTGAGATTAAGAGTTATTGGTAGAAAATTTTAAGAGTTATTGGTAGACCTAAGTAGAGTTCACATTTAAAAAATTTAAAAATCCATTCAGAAATTACTTTTAAATATTTCAATTCTATATAATGATGCAAAATTACTCTAAATCCAAGAATCCCACCTCTTTGTCCTCTTCATTCATTTGGACGTAATGATTGAATGTATTTATGAATGAATTTGAATGTATTTATGAATGAAGGAATTATCTCCTTTTTCCAAGAAATAATAGTAGACAATAAGAGTTATTAGTAGAACTAAAATGAGTTTACATTTAAAAAACTTAATCCATTCACAAATTACTTTCTCTATTTCAATTTTATATCGCAATGCAAAATTACTCTAAATCCAAGAATCCCACCACTTTGTCCTTTTCATTCCTTTCGGCGTAATGATAGAATGTATTTATGAATGGAGGAATTAACTCCTTTTTCCAAGAAATAATGCTTGAGATTAAGAGTTATTGGTAGAAAATTTTAAGAGTTATTGGTAGACCTAAGTAGAGTTCACATTTAAAAAATTTAAAAATCCATTCAGAAATTACTTTTAAATATTTCAATTCTATATAATGATGCAAAATTACTCTAAATCCAAGAATCCCACCTCTTTGTCCTCTTCATTCATTTGGACGTAATGATTGAATGTATTTATGAATGAATTTGAATGTATTTATGAATGAAGGAATTATCTCCTTTTTCCAAGAAATA
Source organism: Pardosa pseudoannulata (assembly GCA_032207245.1). Classification (NCBI taxonomy): domain Eukaryota; kingdom Metazoa; phylum Arthropoda; class Arachnida; order Araneae; family Lycosidae; genus Pardosa; species Pardosa pseudoannulata. Next base: position 100,322,697 of record CM063497.1, on the reverse strand, counting down.
ATAGTAGACAATAAGAGTTATTAGTAGAACTAAAATGAGTTTACATTTAAAAAACTTAATCCATTCACAAATTACTTTCTCTATTTCAATTTTATATCGCAATGCAAAATTACTCTAAATCCAAGAATCCCACCACTTTGTCCTTTTCATTCCTTTCGGCGTAATGATAGAATGTATTTATGAATGGAGGAATTAACTCCTTTTTCCAAGAAATAATGCTTGAGATTAAGAGTTATTGGTAGAAAATTTTAAGAGTTATTGGTAGACCTAAGTAGAGTTCACATTTAAAAAAATTTAAAAATCCATTCAGAAATTACTTTTAAATATTTCAATTCTATATAATGATGCAAAATTACTCTAAATCCAAGAATCCCACCTCTTTGTCCTCTTCATTCATTTGGACGTAATGATTGAATGTATTTATGAATGAATTTGAATGTATTTATGAATGAAGGAATTATCTCCTTTTTCCAAGAAATAATAGTAGACAATAAGAGTTATTAGTAGAACTAAAATGAGTTTACATTTAAAAAACTTAATCCATTCACAAATTACTTTCTCTATTTCAATTTTATATCGCAATGCAAAATTACTCTAAATCCAAGAATCCCACACTTTGTCCTTTTTCATTCCTTTCGGCGTAATGATAGAATGTATTTATGAATGGAGGAATTAACTCCTTTTTCCAAGAAATAATGCTTGAGATTAAGAGTTATTGGTAGAAAATTTTAAGAGTTATTGGTAGACCTAAGTAGAGTTCACATTTAAAAAATTTAAAAATCCATTCAGAAATTACTTTTAAATATTTCAATTCTATATAATGATGCAAAATTACTCTAAATCCAAGAATCCCACCTCTTTGTCCTCTTCATTCATTTGGACGTAATGATTGAATGTATTTATGAATGAATTTGAATGTATTTATGAATGAAGGAATTATCTCCTTTTTCCAAGAAATAATAGTAGACAATAAGAGTTATTAGTAGAACTAAAATGAGTTTACATTTAAAAAACTTAATCCATTCACAAATTACTTTCTCTATTTCAATTTTATATCGCAATGCAAAATTACTCTAAATCCAAGAATCCCACCACTTTGTCCTTTTCATTCCTTTCGGCGTAATGATAGAATGTATTTATGAATGGAGGAATTAACTCCTTTTTCCAAGAAATAATGCTTGAGATTAAGAGTTATTGGTAGAAAATTTTAAGAGTTATTGGTAGACCTAAGTAGAGTTCACATTTAAAAAATTTAAAAATCCATTCAGAAATTACTTTTAAATATTTCAATTCTATATAATGATGCAAAATTACTCTAAATCCAAGAATCCCACCTCTTTGTCCTCTTCATTCATTTGGACGTAATGATTGAATGTATTTATGAATGAATTTGAATGTATTTATGAATGAAGGAATTATCTCCTTTTTCCAAGAAATAATAGTAGACAATAAGAGTTATTAGTAGAAACTAAAATGAGTTTACATTTAAAAAACTTAATCCATTCACAAATTACTTTCTCTATTTCAATTTTATATCGCAATGCAAAATTACTCTAAATCCAAGAATCCCACCACTTTGTCCTTTTCATTCCTTTCGGCGTAATGATAGAATGTATTTATGAATGGAGGAATTAACTCCTTTTTCCAAGAAATAATGCTTGAGATTAAGAGTTATTGGTAGAAAATTTTAAGAGTTATTGGTAGACCTAAGTAGAGTTCACATTTAAAAAATTTAAAAATCCATTCAGAAATTACTTTTAAATATTTCAATTCTATATAATGATGCAAAATTACTCTAAATCCAAGAATCCCACCTCTTTGTCCTCTTCATTCATTTGGACGTAATGATTGAATATATTTATGAATGAATTTGAATGTATTTATGAATGAAGGAATTATCTCCTTTTTCCAAGAAATAATAGTAGACAATAAGAGTTATTAGTAGAACTAAAATGAGTTTACATTTAAAAAACTTAATCCATTCACAAATTACTTTCTCTATTTCAATTTTATATCGCAATGCAAAATTACTCTAAATCCAAGAATCCCACCACTTTGTCCTTTTCATTCCTTTCGGCGTAATGATAGAATGTATTTATGAATGGAGGAATTAACTCCTTTTTCCAAGAAATAATGCTTGAGATTAAGAGTTATTGGTAGAAAATTTTAAGAGTTATTGGTAGACCTAAGTAGAGTTCACATTTAAAAAATTTAAAAATCCATTCAGAAATTACTTTTAAATATTTCAATTCTATATAATGATGCAAAATTACTCTAAATCCAAGAATCCCACCTCTTTGTCCTCTTCATTCATTTGGACGTAATGATTGAATGTATTTATGAATGAATTTGAATGTATTTATGAATGAAGGAATTATCTCCTTTTTCCAAGAAATAATAGTAGACAATAAGAGTTATTAGTAGAACTAAAATGAGTTTACATTTAAAAAAACTTAATCCATTCACAAATTACTTTCTCTATTTCAATTTTATATCGCAATGCAAAATTACTCTAAATCCAAGAATCCCACCACTTTGTCCTTTTCATTCCTTTCGGCGTAATGATAGAATGTATTTATGAATGGAGGAATTAACTCCTTTTTCCAAGAAATAATGCTTGAGATTAAGAGTTATTGGTAGAAAATTTTAAGAGTTATTGGTAGACCTAAGTAGAGTTCACATTTAAAAAATTTAAAAATCCATTCAGAAATTACTTTTAAATATTTCAATTCTATATAATGATGCAAAATTACTCTAAATCCAAGAATCCCACCTCTTTGTCCTCTTCATTCATTTGGACGTAATGATTGAATATATTTATGAATGAATTTGAATGTATTTATGAATGAAGGAATTATCTCCTTTTTCCAAGAAATAATAGTAGACAATAAGAGTTATTAGTAGAACTAAAATGAGTTTACATTTAAAAAACTTAATCCATTCACAAATTACTTTCTCTATTTCAATTTTATATCGCAATGCAAAATTACTCTAAATCCAAGAATCCCACCACTTTGTCCTTTTCATTCCTTTCGGCGTAATGATAGAATGTATTTATGAATGGAGGAATTAACTCCTTTTTCCAAGAAATAATGCTTGAGATTAAGAGTTATTGGTAGAAAATTTTAAGAGTTATTGGTAGACCTAAGTAGAGTTCACATTTAAAAAATTTAAAAATCCATTCAGAAATTACTTTTAAATATTTCAATTCTATATAATGATGCAAAATTACTCTAAATCCAAGAATCCCACCTCTTTGTCCTCTTCATTCATTTGGACGTAATGATTGAATGTATTTATGAATGAATTTGAATGTATTTATGAATGAAGGAATTATCTCCTTTTTCCAAGAAATAATAGTAGACAATAAGAGTTATTAGTAGAACTAAAATGAGTTTACATTTAAAAAACTTAATCCATTCACAAATTACTTTCTCTATTTCAATTTTATATCGCAATGCAAAATTACTCTAAATCCAAGAATCCCACCACTTTGTCCTTTTCATTCCTTTCGGCGTAATGATAGAATGTATTTATGAATGGAGGAATTAACTCCTTTTTCCAAGAAATAATGCTTGAGATTAAGAGTTATTGGTAGAAAATTTTAAGAGTTATTGGTAGACCTAAGTAGAGTTCACATTTAAAAAATTTAAAAATCCATTCAGAAATTACTTTTAAATATTTCAATTCTATATAATGATGCAAAATTACTCTAAATCCAAGAATCCCACCTCTTTGTCCTCTTCATTCATTTGGACGTAATGATTGAATGTATTTATGAATGAATTTGAATGTATTTAGGAATGAAGGAATTATCTCCTTTTTCCAAGAAATAATAGTAGACAATAAGAGTTATTAGTAGAACTAAAATGAGTTTACATTTAAAAACTTAATCCATTCACAAATTACTTTCTCTATTTCAATTTTATATCGCAATGCAAAATTACTCTAAATCCAAGAATCCCACCACTTTGTCCTTTTCATTCCTTTCGGCGTAATGATAGAATGTATTTATGAATGGAGGAATTAACTCCTTTTTCCAAGAAATAATGCTTGAGATTAAGAGTTATTGGTAGAAAATTTTAAGAGTTATTGGTAGACCTAAGTAGAGTTCACATTTAAAAAATTTAAAAATCCATTCAGAAATTACTTTTAAATATTTCAATTCTATATAATGATGCAAAATTACTCTAAATCCAAGAATCCCACCTCTTTGTCCTCTTCATTCATTTGGACGTAATGATTGAATGTATTTATGAATGAATTTGAATGTATTTATGAATGAAGGAATTATCTCCTTTTTCCAAGAAATAATAGTAGACAATAAGAGTTATTAGTAGAACTAAAATGAGTTTACATTTAAAAAACTTAATCCATTCACAAATTACTTTCTCTATTTCAATTTTATATCGCAATGCAAAATTACTCTAAATCCAAGAATCCCACCACTTTGTCCTTTTCATTCCTTTCGGCGTAATGATAGAATGTATTTATGAATGGAGGAATTAACTCCTTTTTCCAAGAAATAATGCTTGAGATTAAGAGTTATTGGTAGAAAATTTTAAGAGTTATTGGTAGACCTAAGTAGAGTTCACATTTAAAAAATTTAAAAATCCATTCAGAAATTACTTTTAAATATTTCAATTCTATATAATGATGCAAAATTACTCTAAATCCAAGAATCCCACCTCTTTGTCCTCTTCATTCATTTGGACGTAATGATTGAATATATTTATGAATGAATTTGAATGTATTTATGAATGAAGGAATTATCTCCTTTTTCCAAGAAATAATAGTAGACAATAAGAGTTATTAGTAGAACTAAAATGAGTTTACATTTAAAAAACTTAATCCATTCACAAATTACTTTCTCTATTTCAATTTTATATCGCAATGCAAAATTACTCTAAATCCAAGAATCCCACCACTTTGTCCTTTTCATTCCTTTCGGCGTAATGATAGAATGTATTTATGAATGGAGGAATTAACTCCTTTTTCCAAGAAATAATGCTTGAGATTAAGAGTTATTGGTAGAAAATTTTAAGAGTTATTGGTAGACCTAAGTAGAGTTCACATTTAAAAAATTTAAAAATCCATTCAGAAATTACTTTTAAATATTTCAATTCTATATAATGATGCAAAATTACTCTAAATCCAAGAATCCCACCTCTTTGTCCTCTTCATTCATTTGGACGTAATGATTGAATGTATTTATGAATGAATTTGAATGTATTTATGAATGAAGGAATTATCTCCTTTTTCCAAGAAATAATAGTAGACAATAAGAGTTATTAGTAGAACTAAAATGAGTTTACATTTAAAAAACTTAATCCATTCACAAATTACTTTCTCTATTTCAATTTTATATCGCAATGCAAAATTACTCTAAATCCAAGAATCCCACCACTTTGTCCTTTTCATTCCTTTCGGCGTAATGATAGAATGTATTTATGAATGGAGGAATTAACTCCTTTTTCCAAGAAATAATGCTTGAGATTAAGAGTTATTGGTAGAAAATTTTAAGAGTTATTGGTAGACCTAAGTAGAGTTCACATTTAAACAATTTAAAATCCATTCAGAAATTACTTTTAAATATTTCAATTCTATATAATGATGCAAAATTACTCTAAATCCAAGAATCCCACCACTTTGTCCTTTTCATTCCTTTCGGCGTAATGATAGAATGTATTTATGAATGGAGGAATTAAACTCCTTTTTCCAAGAAATAATGCTTGAGATTAAGAGTTATTGGTAGAAAATTTTAAGAGTTATTGGTAGACCTAAGTAGAGTTTACATTTAAAAAACTTAATCCATTCACAAATTACTTTCTCTATTTCAATTTTATATCGCAATGCAAAATTACTCTAAATCCAAGAATCCCACCACTTTGTCCTCTTCATTCATTTGGACGTAATGATTGAATGTATTTATGAATGAATTTGAATGTATTTATGAATGAAGGAATTAACTCCTTTTTCCAAGAAATAATAGTAGACAATTAAGAGTTATTAGTAGAACTAAAATGAGTTTACATTTAAAAAACTTAATCCATTCACAAATTACTTTCTCTATTTCAATTTTATATCGCAATGCAAAATTACTCTAAATCCAAGAATCCCACCACTTTGTCCTTTTCATTCCTTTCGGCGTAATGATAGAATGTATTTATGAATGGAGGAATTAACTCCTTTTTCCAAGAAATAATGCTTGAGATTAAGAGTTATTGGTAGAAAATTTTAAGAGTTATTGGTAGAACTAATGAGTTCACATTTAAAAAATTTAAAAATCTATTCAGAAATTACTTTTTAAATATTTCAATTTTATATCGCAATGCAAAATTACTCTAAATCCAAGAATCCCACCACTTTGTCCTCTTCATTCATTTCGGACGTAATGATTGAATGTATTTATGAATGAATTTGAATGTATTTATGAATGAAGGAATTAATCCTTTTTCCAAGAAATAATAGTAGACAATAAGAGTTATTGGTAGACCTAAAAGTAGACTTTATATTTAAAAAATTTAAAAATCCATTCAAAATTACTTTTCTCGATTTAAATTCTGCATCGTGATGCAAAATTACTCTAAATCCAAGAATCCCACCACTTTGTCCTTTTCATTTACTTGTACGTAATAATTGAATGTATTTATGACTGGAGGAATTATCTCCTTTTTCAAAGAAATAATAATATAGATTAAAAGTTATTAGTAGACCTCAGTAGAGTTCACATTTAAAAAATTTAAAAATCTATTCAAAAATTACTGTTCCCGATTTCAATTCTATATTGTGATGCAAAATTACTCTTAATATAAGAATCCCACCTCTTTTTCCTTTTCATTCATTTCGACGTAATGATTGAATGTATTTATGAATGGAGAAATTATCTCCTTTTTCCAAGAAATAATAGTAGACAATAAGAGTTATTAGTAGAACTAAAATGAGTTTACATTTAAAAAATTTAATCCATTCAGAAATTACTTTTAAACTATTTCAATTCTTATAATGATGCAAAATTACTCTAAATCCAAGAATCCCACCTCTTTGTCCTTTTCATTCCATTTCGGCGTAATGATTGAATGTATTTATGAATGAGGAATTAATGTTTTTCCAAGAAATAATGCTTGAGATTAAGATTAGTAGACAATTTTAAGAGTTATTAGTAGAACTAAAATGAGTTCACATTTAAAAAATTTAAAAATCCATTCAAATTACTTTTAAATATTTCAATTCTATATAATGATGCAAAATTACTCTAAATCCAAGAATCCCACCTCTTTGTCCTCTTCATTCCTTTCGGCGTAATGATTGAATGTATTTATGAATGAATTTGAATGTATTTATGAATGAAGGAATTAACTCCTTTTTCCAAGAAATAATAGTAGACAATAAGAGTTATTAGTAGAACTAAAATGAGTTTACATTTAAAAAACTTAATCCATTCACAAATTACTTTCTCTATTTCAATTTTGTATCGCAATGCAAAATTACTCTAAATCCAAGAATCCCACCTCTTTGTCCTCTTCATTCCATTTGGACGTAATGATTAGAATGTATTTATGAATGGAGGAATTAACTCCTTTTTCCAAGAAATAATGCTTGAGATTAAGAGTTATTGGTAGAAAATTTTAAGAGTTATTGGTAGAACTAAAATGAGTTACATTTAAAAAATTTAAAAATCCATTCAGAAATTACTTTTAAATATTTCAATTCTATATAATGATGCAAAATTACTCTAAATCCAAGAATCCCACCTCTTTGTCCTCTTCATTCATTTGGACGTAATGATTGAATGTATTTATGAATGAATTTGAATGTATTTATGAATGAACGAATTATCTCCTTTTTCCAAGAAATAATAGTAGAGATTAAGAGTTATTAGTAGAACTAAAAAGAGTTTACATTTAAAAGACTTAATCCATTCACAAATTACTTTCCCGATTTCAATTCTATATCGTAATGAAAAATTACTCTAAATCCAAGAATCCCACCACTTTGTCCTTTTCATTTATTTGGTCGTAATGATTGAATGTATTTATGAATGAAGGAATCATCTCCTTTTTCCAGGAAATAATGCTTGAGATTAAGAGTTATTGGTAGAAAATTTTAAGAGTTATTGGTAGACCTAAGTAGAGTTCACATTTAAAAAATTTAAAAATCCATTCAGAAATTACTTTTAAATATTTCAATTCTATATAATGATGCAAAATTACTCTAAATCCAAGAATCCCACCTCTTTGTCCTCTTCATTCATTTGGTCGTAATGATTGAATGTATTTATGAATGAATTTGAATGTATTTATGAATGGAAGAATTATCTCCTTTTTCCAGGGAAATAATAGTAGAGATTAAGAATTATTATTAGATCTAAGTAGAGTTTATATTTAAATAATTTAAAAATCCATTCAAAAATTACTTTTCTCGATTTCAATTATATATAGTAATGCAAAATTACTCTAAATCCAAGAGTCCAACCTCTTTATTTTTTTTATTTACGGATTTTTTATTATTGGACGTAATGATTGAATATATTTATGAATGAAGGAATTATCTCCTTTTTATAAGAAATAATACTAGAGATTTAGAGTTAGTAGTAGGCATAAGTAGATTTCACATTTAAAAAATTTAAAAATTCATTCAAAAATTACTTTTCAAGATTTCAATTCTATATCATGATGCATAATTACTCTAAATCCAAGAATTCCACCTCTTTCTCCTTTTCATTTACCTAGTCGTAATGATTGAATGCAATTACGAATGGAGGAATTATCTCCTTTTTCCAAGAAATAATAGTAGAGATTAAGAGTTAGTTGTACGTAGGTAGAGTTGATTAAAAAATTTAAAAACCCATTCACAAATTACTTTTTCCTATTTCAATTCTATATGGTGATGGAAAATTACTCTAAATCCAAGAAACCCGCCTTTTTGTACTTTTCATTCATTTAGACGTAATGATTGAATGCATTTATGAAAAGAGGAATTATCTCCTTTTTCCAAGAAATAATAGTAGAGATTAACAGTTATTAGTAGACTGAGTAGAATTTACATATAAGCAATTTAATAATCCATTGAAAAATTACTTTTCCTGATTTAAATTGTATATCGTGATGCAAAATTAATCTAAATCTAAGAATTCCACCTCTTTGTCCTTTTCATTCATTTCGGCGTAATGATTAAATGTATTTATGAATGGAGGAATTATCTCCATTTTCAAAAAAGTAATAATACATATTAAGAGTTATTAGTAGCATTGAGTAGAGTTTACAATTAAAAAATTTAAAAATCCATTCAAAAATTACTTTTCCCGATTTCAATTCTAGATCGCGATGCAAAATTACTCTTAATCCAAGAATCTCACTTCTTTTTCCTTTTCATTCATTTCAACGTAATGATTGAATGTATTTATGAATAGAGAAATTATCTCCTTTTACAAGAAATAATAGTAGAGATTAAGAATTATTAGTAGAGAGAAGTAAAGTTTACGTTTAAGAAAATTTAGAAATACATTCAAAAATTATTTTTCCCGATTTTATTTGTATATAGGGATGCAAAATTACTCTGAATCCAAGAATCCCACCTCTTTGCGCTTTTGATTCATTTCAACGTAATGATTGAATGTATTTAGGAATGCAGGAATTATTTCCTGTTTCCAAAAAATAATACTAGATATTAAGAGTTATTAGTAGAACTAAAAAGAGTTTAAATTTAAAGAACTTAATAAATTCACAAATTACTTTCCCAATTTCAATTCTATATCGTAATGCAAAATTACTCTAAATCCAAGAATCCCACCTCTTTTTACTTTTCATTCATTTCGGCGTAATGATTAAATGTATTTACGAATGAAGTAATTATCTCCTTTTTCCAAGAAATAATAGTAGAGATTAAGAATTATTATTATATATAATTAGAGTTTATATTTAAATAATTTAAATCTATTCAAAAATTACCTTTCTTTATTTCAATTCTATATAGTAATGTAAAATTACTCTAAATCCAAGAGTCCAACATCTTTATCTTTTTTATTTATTTGGACGTAATGATTAAATGTATTTATGAATGCAGGAATTTTCTCCTTTTTCCAAGAAATAATACTAGAGATTAAGAGTTATTAGTAGACCTAAGTAGAGTTCACATTTAATAAATTTAAATATCCATTAAAAAATTACTTTTATAGATTTCAAATCTATATCATTATGCAAAATTACTCTAAATCTAAGAATCCCCCTCTTTGTCCATTTCATTTATCTGGCCGTAATTACTAAATGCAATTATGAATGTAGGAATTATCTCCTTTTTCCAAGAAATAATTGTAGAGATTATGAGTTAGTTTTACATAGGTAGAGTTTACATTTAAAAAATTACAAATCCATTCAAAAATTACTTTTACCGTTTTCAGTTCTATATTGTGATGCAAAATTGCTCTAAATCAAAGAATCCCACTTTTTTGCCCTTTTCATTTACTTGGACGAAATGATTGAATGTATTTATGAATGAATTTGAATATCTTTATGAATGGAGAATTATCTCCTTTTTCCAAGAAATAATTGTAGAGATTATGAGTTAGTTTTACATAGGTAGAGTTTACATTTAAAAAATTACAAATCCATTCAAAAATTACTTTTACCGTTTTCAGTTCTATATTGTGATGCAAAATTGCTCTAAATCAAAGAATCCCACTTTTTTGCCCTTTTCATTTACTTGGACGAAATGATTGAATGTATTTATGAATGAATTTGAATATCTTTATGAATGGAGAATTATCTCCTTTTTCCAAGAAATAATAGAAGAGATTAAGATTTATTAGTAAACAAAGTAGAGTTTACATTTAAAAAATTTAAAAATCCATTAAAAAATTACTTTTTGCCTATTTTAATTCTATATCGTGCTGCAAAATTACGCCTAATCCAAGAATACCACCTCTTTGTCCTTTTCACTTATTTGGATGTAATGATTAAATGTATTTGTGAATTGAGGAATTATCTCTTTTTTTACAAGAAATAATAGTAGAGATTAATAGTAATTTATAGAGTTTAAGATTAAAAAATTCAAAAATCCATTCAATAATTACTTTTTCTGATTTTAATTCTATATCGTGATGGAAAATTACTCTTAATCAAAGAATTCCACCTCTTTTGTCCTTTTTTATTTATTTGGACGTAATGATTGAATGTTTTTATGAATGTAGGAATTATCTCCTTTTTCCAAGAAATAATAGTAGAGATTAATAGTAATTTATAGAGTTTAAGATTAAAAAACTTAAAAATTCATTCAAAAATTACTTTTCACGATTTTAATTCTATATCGTGATGCAAAATTATGCCTAATCCAAGAGTACCACCTATTTATCCCTTTCATTTATTTGGATGTAATGATTAAATGTATTTATGAATTAATTCTTCCTTTTTCCAGAAATAATATTATTATAGTAATTTTGAGTTTATTAAAAAATAATTCATTCAAAAATTACTTTTTATTTTAATTCTACATGCAAAATTATAATCGAATTTATTTCATTTATTTAGTAATGATTATGATTATATGTGATGAATAAAATTCATAAATTGGGTGTCTTTTCCATCACATAATATTTTATCGAAATCAACATCTTTAGTACTTCTAAAAATAGAAGTTTCAATATATTTTAATACACAACAATCATTAGTACTTCAATAATATCGAACCAAATAAACTAATGCATTTTCTTTTAAAAAACGTTTATTTATCCAGAATTTCACACTATTACAGAATGTACTTAGTAAAGTTTAATTATTTTAAAATAATAAAATTTCAATGTTTCTACAGTTTAGTGTGGAACTTGAAGAAACACTTCTTGCATAGTTTCATTGCACTTCACACAATATGTTAGGGGCCTTCCTTGGCACCCTAGAAGTCGACAGCGTCTTTGGCTCTTTCTTTGTCCCATATTGTGATCCCTTCTATAAAAGCGAACATCATGACTGAGATTAGTTTTTGAGGATGAAGGAAAACTGTAAGGTCGACCTTTCAAAACTTTTTTTCCGATTTCCAATTTTAGATATTTTACAGCAACAGCTCTTCGAAAATCTTACATGGGCATAGAATCACCTTTATGAACATTTCTGTGCAGAATACTTGCATTCACTACAGCCATATCAATTATTCAAGTGAATAGACACCAGTATCATGTTTTACCTCTTATTCTCTCCAAAATAAGTTTTATCTTGATTTGTCATTCCTACGTTCAGCTGCTTTGGAAATGTCTTGGAAATGAATATATGACTTTATTTTTAGGTAAACATTTCTATTAAAAGAGTTCTGTACAAGATCTATCACTAAATCTTCCGCATCATTCCAATAATATATTTCACTTGAAAGAGTAAAATAGCCAAAATATATCAAAAACCCTATAAATATCTTTATATCTTCTTTAGTGATAATTAAAATAACATTTTTAACGTTTTTAACATTTTTAGCATAGAGAATAGTCTCATCCACAATTACGTTATATACTTCATCAGAAAAAGTTTTTCAAAGCAATGATGCAAGATGCATTTGCAAGATCATTTTCCATTGCCAAAATATTATTCTTCTAGGTTTCCCTTAATTCGGTATTTTTTCCAAACAATTTTTGGCTTTTCTGTTTTTAATATTTTAGGTTTCCTCTCAAACGTTGAAGGTAAATCTGTTTGATCACACTCATCTTTAGATATTACTTCTATTTTACCAACAATAGCATTTATAAATAGAGCGTGTAACTTATCTATTTTCTCTTCATCTGTCAGTTCATCTACATCAGTGGATATGGCAATAATATCCTCTTTAATTTGTTCAGAAAACAGATAATAAACTGCATCCTGAAAGCTATTAAATATTTTTCGACTCATATTTTCATCTAAAGGTGAAAAAACGTAGTATTACCAGGGTCAGGAAAAAAACGCCCGAACGCCCAGTGATCTATTTCTAGATCAGCAGTATTTTTATACTAATTTATACTATTTATATTTGGTTTAAGATAACATCGATTTATATTCTGATAGCTACATCTATGAAGATATTAAATCATCAAAAAAAATTTAACTTACGAGTATTACTTAGCTGTTTTCAGTGTTTATGCTAAGAAACGTAGAAAAACGGCGGAACTAAAGGGCGATACAAACTTTCTCTTATCGCTTTAGATCAATGATATAAACAAAACAAGAAAACCACGTGTTGGTAAACAGGTGCATGCCTTGTCTTGGCCCCTGTGCAGTGTAGAATGGGTTTAAGGTCATCTAAAAGCGAGTTTACCAAGCTATGTTTAGCGATCTAAAAATAGATCACTGGGAGCTAATGGGTTAAATGTATTTATGAATGGAGGAATTATCTCCTTTTTACAAGAAATAATAGTATAGATTAAGAGTAATTTATAGACTTAATTAGAGTTTAAGATTAAAAATTTAAAAATCCATTCAAAAATTACTTTTTCTGATTTTAATTCTATCTTATGATGCAAAATTACTCTTAATCAAAGAATTCCACCTTTGTCGTTTTCATTTATTTGGACGTAATGATTGAATGTATTTATGAATGTAGGAATTATCTCCTTTTTTCAAGAAATAACAGTAAAGATTAAGAATTATTAGTAGATCTAAGTAGTAATTAGTAGACAAATTTAAAAAGAATTTTCCAAAAATACAGTTGAAATAGTAAATATCGTTGAATCTTTGTTGTTTTAGCATTTAATTTTATAGTTTTAAATTGAACTTTGAAGACTTTTTTTATGGAAAATTGACATATTTTTTTGCAGTTTATGTACTCTAATATTTTTTTTTAATTATAGAACCTTCAGATTTTCCATATTATTAATTTATTAGTGTTTTATGCTAACTTTCTCATAGAAATTACTTTGATTTTACAATACTAATTTTGTTATAGAAATATGAGTATTCTAAAATATAATCTAAGATTTAAAGTCAAATTTACAAAGGAATTATAAATGGCATTGTTTTAATGAATGTGGATATATTACTAATTTGAAATTCCTAGTAATATATGGAAGTTTATGTAGAAATACATAAAATATTGAATATTTATCTGCAGTAGAAATTTTAAAATAACAAAAATAAATATTTTAGTTTCCACGTTCTCAAAAAAAATTTGTTTTTATATTTTGCTTAATGTTAGTATGTTTAAAGTTTTGAATATTTTTAACCTCAAGTTTGTATCAAGATATAAGGGGAAAATTATGTTTCATTCAGAAGCTTTCAGACTAAAACGTTTTTTTTTTTACATTGCTCTAAATATTGTGACTTATATTTTCCATGCCATTTTCTTCTTGCTTCCCAATATCTTGCTATTTCCAATGTGAATCGTTAGAGATTTGAGTAACTCATTAGAATTTAAAACATTAACGAATTAATTGCTGAAAACGAAATAACATATATTAACATTTTCTGTAGTATGTAAATAGGATAAATACAACTTGTATCTTAGCTCGGACACAGTGTGTTTTCAGCGCTTTTTAAAGAAAGTTAATGTTTTACGATACAATAGACACATTAGCCTGTTCAATTATACAGTGATCAGTCGTTATTCGCGATTAATGTGGACCAGAACCTTCCAAAAAAGCTGAAAAGCATGAAGTAGGATTTGGCCCTAGGAATTTTCGTGTATGTGGATATACGAATGTTTTAAATATATAAACAGTATTTATACTTTACACATTTAAGAAAAAATTACAACATCATACGTATTTACTTAAACGTGTCAGTGCTAATTGATGAGGTTAATTACAAAACCTTATACAGTAATAAACATTAATCAACATTGCTTTCTGAAGAGTCTTGTGTTGGTGGCGGAGGAGAGGTTCTCGCTTGACTCCTAGAAGCTTTAGGCTAACTAGGAGATTCTTCCGCTGGAGACTGAAGGTAGAGCTGAGGGCTTCACCCTGGAGGGAAATATGGTGAACGGTAGTTGTGTATGTCTTTCTTTTCGTTCAAAATTACCCTGTACAAGGACATAAGCAGGTCAATGCGATTGCTGAATTCGACAGTTCGAACCATAATTTCGTCAATGTCTTGTCAACATCGTAAACAAGACTAGCGAGGTACAACAAGAGAAGATGCTAAGTGAGGTTGCTATGATGCGCAGACAATCAACTCACAGGGATAAATGAACTTGCACTCACGTTGATCGATGTCGCACCGGAAAGCAATCAAGCCCCTTTTATGAGAGCCCGAGGTATGTACTATGAGTAAACTCATCTCTTTGTTTGATATGCAGGAATCCTTCTCTGACGAGCATCAACATGAAACAACGATCATTTCCTCAATGTGGCTGCCGACATGGTTGTATTTTTTCATTTTTATTTTTTTAAAGAATATTTTGGAAAAATTCGAGAAGCACTGAAGCCGCAAAACATGAAGTGCGAAGTGAAGAGGGACCACTATACTCAGAAACGTGTACCATAATGTGGTCATGAATGGCTTGTTTCATCTAAAGAACTATTTTCCGGCGGAATAGTTCCATATAACCATCTGAATCACAAGAGCCGAAAAAACCTTCGACAAAAGTGGACAGAATTAGGTGACTATAACGACAAAATATAATTGCCCAAAGCATCGCTAACAAGTCAATATCTCACCAAAATGGTGATTACCCCAGAAATCTTATGAAATCAATAAGCATCCTGGAGCACACTTTATCTTCGTACATTCCAGCGCGAACGTAACGAAATAGAAATACTGAACTTACGTCTTCAGTCTCCATGATGTTGCAGCACTGCCCAACCGACCACACCGCCTGCCTGGCGTTCGAGCTGAGGATCCAATCAGGAGACGGCGTCGAGTAGGAAGAGCAGAAACCTCGACATGCATTCGTCGTGATGTCGAACACCACACAGCCGGGAATACGTATTTTTCGCGTGTGACCTACAGGGAGAAAAACATTTGAATACGAATACAGAATTTAGAGAAAAACAAATATGTACACAGACAACATTTATAAAATTGAAAAGGCTAGATCACAAGTGGGGAACGGATGGCCTTCAAAAAAGTGTGGATATTGCACAAATATTTAATATATCAACATTTTTACATGTCCAGTGACATATGAGGCCTCCAATTTAGCTCTACATATCCCAGCTTTCTTTGTCTTAGCCCAGCTCGACTATCCCGCATGGTTTTTCTACACTATTCATCACCATGTTAGTCGTGAACGGCTATGTCGTACTCTGCTTTCAGGTGCACCATTTACGGCAACACTGGGTATTTCTCCAGAGTCCTTTTGTAAGCCATGGAAAATAAAACGCCATCTTCTTAACCCTTTGAAATTTTTTTTCAGAATTCGGTCAAAAAAAGGTCACATTTTTTATTGCATTTTTTTGTTTCTTTTACATTTATAAGTAAAGATATGTTATTCAAATTAACATTTCTAATATTTTAAGCATTTATTACAACTTTTTTTCTTTCTATGAAAGCATCATAGATCTGAAGTTTACCTTTAGTATCATCGATATCCGAGTTAATCTTTGGAATTCCAGTGAAAGCAAATCTAGGAGGCGGATCCAAAGGATTGTCACAACTAATTTCATAAAATTGTCTTGCTTGACTGATTCCATCTGTACTACTATCAGAGTCACTACTATTCAGGTCATCTAGTAAACTTTCGCTACTATTATTTACAGATAATTCAGTTTCAGATTCCGAGTCACAGTTCGAATCACGAGAAATTAGCTCCATACGCTCTGAATTATCCATTATTTAAAAGTAAAACTATATTATTCAACTCTTACATCAATAAAATTATCAGGCGGTTAGTAAAATATAACCAGAAAGCTATACACTGAAAGATAACAATTCGTCTTCTGATACAAAACTTGTAAAAAATCCCGCGCTTTTAAACCAATCAAAGTAGAAAATAGAATAAAATGCAAACTATCAATTACTGGACATCTATAAGAACAATTTGTTACTAAAATTGGAAAAGATAGGGCCTAAACAGTGCAAGCGAAATAGAAATCAGATTGCCCGTACGCCGTAGGGGCAAATCAGTAAAGGCCAGATAGTTGTGCCCGTTATACTTACGAGCAAAACAGGGAAGGGGTTAATTTTAAGTCTTGATGTATGTTTTTGAAGTTATCCTTTATCGTTTATTTTGATAAGTGTTTAGTTTTCTTGTTTGGTTTATCTTTAACTTCCAGGTTTCCGATCCATATAAAAACACTAGATCGTCCGGTATTTCGATTACCCTTAACACATTGTGTGCGGGTACATTTTGCAGCGGAATTGTACCGGGAGCAGGCGTTTTGCGAGTAAATTTAGTTATTCAGTTAAATCTCAATAGATCGAAAATTATTTAATTTTTTAACCAACTTTTCGTATTTTATATTGAAATATATATACAAATATATAAATAACAACCATAAGATATTTGTAAACAAAAAGTATATTTTTGAGGATAAATTTAATTTATTGTAAATATGAAAAATCAAATAGAAATAGTCGTATATAGTTTTAATTTCTCTCCTTCTGTGGTTCCGCATGCTGTGAAAACTAGTTTTTTTTATCTCAATTTTTCCAGAATCTATGTAGCAGACAAGAACATTCGGCTTCGTTTTCCTGTATATACCGTTATTTTTGTACATACAAACAAACCATGTTGTTAGACTAACCCGTACTAGTACGTGACCCGCGCTTAATTATCAATCATCAGAAAGCGTTCTAGTACGTGTCCCGCATACAATCTGTTAAATGTCAGCAGCTGTCGTTTTGACACCAAGATATTAAACGTATAAAATAATTTTAATAACTAAATAACTACCAGACTACTGATCAGTAGGGTTTAGTTTTAAGAATATTTAGTATTATTTCATGTAATTATCGTAGATTATGAATTTATTTTATATTTTAATTTCGGAAATAAACATTTTATAATTTTTTTACTAAATAATTGCATAATATATATATATATATATATATTTTCACAAAATTTCACAAAAGTTGCAATCTATAATTTTGATATAATACTTATGTACGATATATATATATATATATATATATATATATATATATATATATATAATATATATATATATATATATATATATATATATATATATATATATATATATATATATATATATATTAATATATATATATATATAATATATATATATATATATACATATATATATATATATATATATATATATATATATATATATATATATATATATATATATATATATA
>CM063497.1:100291988-100299488 GCA_032207245.1 Pardosa pseudoannulata | reverse complement strand
GCTTACCTCGGGCACCTGAGTTGCGAAGGGCGCGAGCCTGGCACTTTAAAGAAGTTGACCGGGTGTGGTGGCCCAATACTTTCTGCCTAAATCTGTAAATATATTTACTGGAATATGAAAACAAGGTAATGTAAAAGAGTAGTAAATAAAAAATGCGATATCAAGATTCATAGAGACTGAAAAATGGGCTGACAGTTGGGAACTTTTAAGCAACTAAACAAAAAGCGGTAACCATAAGATGAACAGTGCGTGGGAGGCAAATATATATATATATATATATATATATATATATATATATATATATATATATATATATTATACCATAAGATCTTTCTTTCTTTTTGGAAATTAACTGCAACCAAATGACGCATAGCGTGAGAAAATTTAGTGAAGTTTTCAAAACAGAAATAATGCATTTTCCTACAAAACGAAATAAGAGCGGGAAATAAAATTTTCTGATTAGGGCTTTTTTCTTTGGAACAGATAGAAAGAATCGCTTATCTTCATTCTCAGAAAATAGAACTAAGAATTGTTTTTTTTTATTACATCTCCTTTTTTCCAAGAAATCGGCATCTGTACTGTATATTTGAAGGGCTTTTTTATGTACGATATATTTCATTTTCAAAACTTTTACAAAGTAGAAGGTGAAAAAAATAGCCTTCAAATTACCTAAACTTTTAAATCATATTTACAAAAAGTCTACTGTGAGATATTGTGTATGTATGTATCTATCTACCAATCAATCTATATATCTATCTATTTATCTCTCTCTCTCTCTCTCTCTCTCTCTCTCTCTCTATATATATATATATATATATATATATATATATATATATATATATATAATATATATATATATATATATATATATAAATATATATATATATATATATATATATATATATATATATATATATATAATATATATATATATATATATATATATATATATATATATATATATATATATATATATATAAATAAATATATATATATATATATATATATATATATATATATATATATATATATATATATATATATATAAATATATATACATCTATATATATATAAATATATATACATATATATATATATATATATATATATATATATATATATATATATAAAGTGTGTGTAATTAATCTAAATTATTATTACCCATACAATAGATATCTAAAGTTACACTCTTTCTCCTTCTCATTCAAACTCTTTCTCACTCTTTCAAATGTCAAGTAAAGAATTGTCTTCCGATATAAACTCTTTTTACACGTATCTTAACCCTTTTCGTGGACCCTTTATTTCTCACAATGTTTCCAAACTTTCAAAACAGTAGTAAAAATCATAATCAATGAATCAAGCAATAGATTACATCGCAAAACTAAGCCTTCCCATCGTTATAGTAGCGAGATAAATATATTATAACGGGTTTTGTATTTCCCACACTTGCATTTTGTAAGATCATCTAGGTGGGACATAATCTTACCAGGGCCATCGAAAGGGTTAAAACTAAAACTAAAATAAATATAAAGTTTCTGTTGACTGGCCACATTTTTCAGCTGTTCGAAGAAAAGGGTTTTGCTTCTGAAGTAGCAGAATTACAAAACTATATTTTTCGAGATAATTTAAATAATCAAGGTTTACCCTTTCCTCCAAAAAGTGCTGAACAACCTTATGTTTCTTGGAAACACAATCACGTTATCTCTGTCTCTGTGGTCCCAAATTATTGAAAATTTATCTACACATTAGAGGAGAAACCATAGAATTTTCTGGATTTATCAGAGAAGAGAACTTAAGGAATCACATACCTTGTAACTAAGTTTTAATGAATACCAGAAATGTCTCTTCCGATAGACTGTAAGTCATTAAATACTTATTAAATTGTTTACTATTCGTAATGCAGCAACCTTTGGGACATTATCCTAATTCTTCATACTTATTAAAATTATACAAACATTTGTGAAAAATTTAAGCCTGGGTCAATCTTTTATAAAAATGACGAAATAATTTGTCTTAATGGATAACGTGAAAACTATAGAAAAAATTATACATTATAATTACGAAAAGAACTTGTGTGGCATTTTTAAATCTACACGATAGCTTAACCCATATTGAACCACACCAACTAAATATTTCTGCAAGTTATTAAAACTTAATCCATATCATTAATATGGTATAACTAAGTATATAAAACCAAAATTTTGAAAAAATATTTTAAATTTTTTATGTAATTGGCTGTCCTATAAATAGGACAACGGTCCATTACACTACTAACACTTAACAAATATCATTAGGCTGATTCATAGATAAAATTTGGGGAAACAGTCAAAACAAAGTCCAACATTACACTTTAAGCATACTGTTGTAGGTTTTCTCTTGCAGTTATTGAACTGGCATTAAGAGAGTAAGTTTATCTTACAAAATATCTCATGTTTTCTGAATAGAATAGACATCTATTTACCCCTTGTTGCGTCCAGGTGTATGAACAAGTGTTTGAACTGGTTTTCATTGAAAGATAAGAAAAGAATGTGCGCTGTCAATGTAATATCGAATTCATAGAAAAATAATCAGGATTGGGACCATCGTCTTAATTTTAGGGCAACTTTTTTATACTTACAAAATACACGTGTAAAACATATTTTTCAACAAAAACTACATTATTATCAGCTACATTATTAGCTCTGTTTTTAAACTAAAAGTAACCTCCACAATGTTTAAATAATAATAATAATGAATATAAAATTAAAGATTAAAAAATGACAATTTTTAAGAGGTAGCTGAAAATAAATTTTACAATACAATATAATTTGATTTCTCAGTTTTTTTTCTTACTATGCTAAAGTGTGTCTATTTTAAAGGTGTTAAAATAAAATCCACTCAGAAAATATTTATAACTTTATTATTAAATGGAATTTTATTTGCTGTCCTGTTTATAGGACAGCGGTCCAATATGGGTTAATTAGAATATAGGTATTAATCTACAATGTAAAAAAACGATGATCTGTAAAATCCATTCAATAGAATGAATTAATATAAATGAATTCTAAAGCCTTCTGGGGAGAATCGTAGATTGAAACACCCTTCTGAAAGATTCCCATGGACTGGAAACACGGTTCTTAACAATAAAACAAATTTTCTGAAGAACTCATAAGCTGACTTATTTTCAATATCAAATTCATGTATGAGGAATACATATCTGTAAGAGTCTACCATACCACGTAAACTATGCAAATCTAGATTGCTCATTGGGAGTACATAAGAACTGCCTTTCCAGATTCCAAACATATCTTTCCAGATGATAATGTTTAAAACTTTCACCAAGCATATCGCGTCAAGCATGCGCGCGAGCCATAGAATAATGCTAAGCCGCCGTTGAACTGGTATATAAACCTTCAAGCGGTCAGCAAAAATGCAACACGTGGGATGAATAAATTTTTCATAGAACCCGTTAAAAATATTTGTCAATGTCAAAGATTTTATGAATTAATTGCAAAACATATATTCTTTTCTCAAGAAAATTATCAATACATTTCGAGGCCACTGTCTGGAGTTCGGAGAATCAGTGAGTATGTGGGGGGGGGGGGTAAAAGGCAAGAGATCAAGTATAGAATAGAGCAGGTGCCAAATAATCAACATAGTATTGCAGTGAAACGCGCCATGAGCGCCTGAATAGTTTGACGACACGTAAACGGCTTGACAAATTTCAAACAGACCACCTGCGTCGAGAGGGTGACGGCCGTGCCGAAATAAGAATAAACACAAAGAAAGAGAAGGGGTCGACAGGTCCGTTTTCGAACAGGAATTCGCTGTCGAACCCCCATCGACGCGTCCTTTCAGTGGGTTGAAAGGCTGCACGTTGCAGCTACCGGTAGTCTTCGTATGGTAGCCATATATTCCGTTCGTGACTACTGCGACATGTACCTGATGCACGGCCGATGTAATGGAAATGCCTTACGAAGTGTTAGGGAGTATGACCGTGCATATACTATTGTTGATATGTTCAATAAAGAGTTTTTTTTTTTTCTCCGGAAGAGACCTCATATTTCGTTTTTCGTATTTTTCTCGTAAACTATGGATAAGTACAGGAACGCTTCTTTGGGCAGTTTGTATGTACTCACAACGAGGAATCCATCTATGTGGCTGTTTTGGGATACCATCTATGTGGTTGTTTTGTATACTTGAATATACAAAATTATATTACATTTTAATGCTTTGAAGTTATAATTATTTGTTTAGAAGTAATTAATCGCTTTCTCTAATATAAATTTGTCTCACTTTGATTAGATAAAATTATTTTTTGTTAATTAATAAAACATTCTCATCTTTGTAATGTAAAAGGATGTCACAATTTTTATCTAGAAAATTCTTAAGTTCAAACACTACAGGAGGTAACAGACGTTCATACTCCAATTAACGAGTTAAAAGGAAACGAATTACAGACGAAATACTAAAAGGGAGATATTGGAACAAACAATAATTCCGGTCGTTAAATAACCCCGCAAAGATATTTTCGTGGTGATTTACTTATAAACACTCGAATCTGAAGGTATATCTTTTAAATTAATAGTACAATTTAGGTCGGAAGAGCTAATATTAATTCAATTTTCATGAAACATTTCATGATTTTTAGTATTCGCAACAAATATTTTTTTGTGGATAGAAACTATTAATTTCCAGTCAAACAAAGATAAATTAATTTTTGTGCTGACTCTTTTTGATGAACAGGTCTTGAAATGATTGTAGAGTTTACCTAGAGTAGGAATAAATTATTAATTAGAAAACGCATATGTATATAGATGTGTATAAATATATATGTGTGTTTACAAATATATATATATATATATATATATATATATATATATATATATATATATATATATATATATATATATATATATATATATATATATATATATATATATATATATATATATATATATATATATATATATATATATATATATATCACATGGACGAATCGTTAAGGCATGGAAGACACATTTGATTTCATATACAAAAACTTCTTTATTGTCCCCCTTCTGTCCACAGGTATGACAATTAGATATCCTTTGTTCTCATAATCTGCCACGAAAAGCGTGGATGATGTTATCAGCCAGAGTACCCCCTCAGAACTGACTCTTTTGGCGTTGCTACCTAAGCAAAATTCCTATATCTACTTCCGCGTCGGCTTCTTCACTCTGTATAGTTCCGCTAGAGGGTGTGTCTTTCTCCTATTACGTTATCGTTAATGAGTTCTAACTATTTTTAATTATAACTCGCTTAATTCTTTTAAACCTGGCATATAATATATATATATATATATATATATATATATATATATATATATATATATATATATATATATATATATATATATATATATATATATATATATATATATATATATATATATGTTATATATATATATATATATATATATATAATATATATATATATACATATATATATATATATATATACATATATATGTATGTATGTATGTAAGTGATGCTATATATTAAAATTATTACACCTAAAATATTTAATTAAATTTATTTTTTTCCCTTCTCATTTTTCATGCTTAATTTCGTAGTCCTAAAATGCCAGTAAAATTCTATTTACGACTGTCTCAAAGTGAGACTGGTATAGAGGCTAATATTCTGTCTACTGGTCACATTTTTCAGCTGTCTAGGAAAATGTCACTCCTCTACTAACTAAATTGTTATCTGTGGTTTTTAAGCTAACTTAAATGATCAAAGTTCACTCGGGATTCCCCAAAACAGATGAATAATCTGTAGTCTTCTGGGAACAAAATCATATGATACCTTGCTCTGGTATGCGAAAAATTTGAAGCATGAATCTTCCTTTGGACATTTGTGTAAATCTATTGTTTTATAAAGAGTTTTATTATAAAATATGAGCCACGATAGATCACTCGGTAAATGCAACGATCTCGTCACTGAAAGGTTGCCGGTTCGGAACCCGAACCTGCCTAAGATCCGCAGTGTTCTTTAAATGTGACTGGGGCACATAAAATAGGTTCTTGTTCACAATGTCCTCCAAGTTCTCAATCAATACCTGTGAGGGTGGCAGGACAAGTCTATTGGTGTTCAAAATTACAAGAACCTACTTGAGCGAAGTCGTTCTTTCACCTTAATGGTGCTCATTAAAACGAAAGGCACACTCCTTGGCCTTAATACCAGAGCCTTCAGGCTCAATCTTGCTTGTTTTGTCCAAGTGGCATGAGAAACACCACAACAACATTTTTGGATTCCATTAACAGTTATTTTTTAAAAATAATTAAAGTACATTAATAAAGGTATGCTTAAAATTACATCATACTGTTTCATTTTCAGGTTTCAAGACTGGCTCCTAGATAGCTAGAAGGTTTTCTAATCCTTATATATGATAATTGGTAGTTTTAACTTGTACATTGAGGCAAAGTGGGCTTTGCCATTCTACAGAATGTTTCATGGCCAAGTTTCGTAAACCATCGTTCGAGCATAGAACTGAAGTGCAAAAGTTTTATGAATCTTTGATACTCCGTGCTGCAACTGGTCCACAGTTTTTATATTGCATGGATAAGAGCCTTCAGTCTCAATCGTGATTGGTTAGTCCAAGTGGTATGAGAAACACTACAACAACAACCATTGTCTTGTGACAAAAGATTTTTGAATTTCTTTACCAGTTATTTCTTAAAAATAATGAAGGTACAATAATAAAGGTATGCCTAAAATTACATCATACTGTGTCATTTTCAGGCTTCAAGACTGACTCCTAGATATCTAGAATGTTTTCTAATGCTTATATCTGATAATTGGTAGTTTTAACTTGCCCAATGAGGCAAAGTTGTCTTTGCCATTCTACAGAATATTTCATGGCGAAGTTTCGTAAACTATCGTTCGAGCATAGAACTGAAGTGCAAAAGTTTTATGAACCATTGATACTCCGTCCTGCAACTGGTCCACAGTTTTAATATTGCATGGTTAAGTTTTAAAACTCTAATTGGTCTCCTTAACCCCGCCTTGAAACCACCAACATTTAAAAACCTTATCCCTTCAAATTGGGTGCTGTCCCTTAGGGACTCATAAATAACTCCACAAAGGTAAATTCTTATGTAGTGTCATGTACGAAGACGTGATTTTAATCTGGGACCAGAACCCCGCTCGAGGATTCCGCATATGACGTTGAAATAATTTTTATTGATCCTCTTCTTCTTTACAAAAGATGTGATAAGGTCAGATTTAGATCCCAAGCATTTTACTTCTCTTATTAATTAATCAATTATATTACTGATCTAAATCATCTCATCACACTGTAAAAGCAGGACGATGGTCGAATGATTAGAGAGCTGATTTTAAGAATCAAAAATCGTGGGTTTGAATGCCATTGTTGTAGGGATGTTCATAGCCATCTGGAATCGGCGTTAAAGAGTACATCCCGGTTTTATTAGCTCTTGTGTGGCAAAAAATAGACTATACCACTCCAAACTATTTGTTG
>CM063497.1:100281988-100284488 GCA_032207245.1 Pardosa pseudoannulata | reverse complement strand
TATTTATGTGCTATTTTATATTCATTTCTTATATTTAACTAGATTTGTATTTAGTCGTTTTTTTTAAATTTTTGCTTTTTATTGAGTGACATGTAAAGAAAAATTTGGGTGGGCGGGAGGTTTTCGTGGTGGATTTGGGGGGTGAGTGGGTTGGGGTTGGGAAATGAGGGTGGAGGTCGTGGATTGGGATAGGTGGAGAGCTGGGTGGAGGGGAGTCTCAGGGGGGATTTGGTGCGAGGAGGGGGGGGGAGGGGGGGGGGGGGGAGTAGGGACTATTGTTCGGGTGGAAGTAGTTTGGGGGGGGGGGGGTGGGGGGGGGTCAGAGTGGGGGGGGGGGGGGGGGTGTATACTGGGGATTTATAGAATGTTGTTGAAATTTTTGAAATTGTGTTTTGATTTAATTATGATATTAGTATTACATAAATTGTTTTTTTTTTAACTGAAGATGTTTTGATGCACCATGAAGATGTATAACAAATTTTTGTTCATCTATGGAGTCAATTTTATTGCTGATTTTGACATAAGAACTGATGATGTCATAATGTTTTGAATTTTGTTGTATTTTAATTAATTAAGGAAGGTTTTTGATGTTGCTGTTTTTATAATTAGTTAAGTTGATTTTTGCTATTATTATATTTTTGATGAATAATTTTAATTGCCCAGGGAGTTTTCTGTTCTAAATTTAAATTGCCCAGGAAGAAAAACATCCCCAAAAAACCATACTATCTTTTACATTAGGAAAATAAACCTAATGACATTAAGATTTATGACTTTGTAACCGACTTGGCCTGGATGAAGGTTCCCAGCCAGAAAACGTCCAGGTTTTTTCCCTTTACACAGCCCTACGTCCCACCTAGGAGTGTGTACCCTATGTGCCACTCATCACACATGACAGGATTTTGTCCTTGTCATGATTCAATTTGCGACTGGTGTGTGCTGACATGGAATGTCATCCACCAACAGCACGTCTTCTTCTGGGGAAGACAAAAACCCTACACAAACAGACACAAACAAGAGTCACACACCTGTTTTAAACAGAATGTATACACTATTGTAAACACTACATTGTTTTGATCTTACTTTTGCCACATAATGAGTGATTTTCATTATGACACCTTTTTATTTTTGAGATTATAAGTTACTGAGTGATATTTGAGAAATACCCTGATGAAAGTTTGTTATAATATTATTTTTGGAATAGATTGAAGTTGTCGACATGTGATATATTTTGTATTTTGATGAACCAACGAAGAATAACAAATGAGGTGAAATTTTGTAATTAAATCAGATTATGGTGTTTTCTGACAAGAGATCTCAATACAGTGTACATTGTTATCAATCCTAGGTTCCTTTTTGATTTTTATTTACTTTTTACTGTATTACATATTATAATACTACTGATTGTGATAAGAACTCAAGGACATTACCCAATATTGTTGGACTGCGCTATAAGAGAAACTATTCACAAAGTCATTTGTTTTTGCTTTCGCCATATATTAGTGATATTTTGATATTGTGTTTTTTTTATCTCTTATTATACTCATACTGTTAATGTTCTTTTTGGGAGCTCCTAAGATTGTTTAACCCAAGGTGTTTTCTATAACAAATATATTATTATTAGTAACATATGTTATTCATCTTCAACCATATATTCCTAAGTTCCTGTTCTTTTTATAATTGTTGTATAATGTGTTTAATTTTCAGGAAAGATTTTTGTGATTTAGGTAATTGTGTAAAAGACTTTAATCATTTTATAGCACCATCATAGGGTGATTTTTACTACTTTTGAATTTTTGTCATTATTATAACAGTGTTATTTTGTGAGGGAGCCACCTGCTCTGACTGAATTAAGTAACTTAAATTTATTATTTTTTGGGAAAATTAATTAGTTGTTTTTTTCAAAATTTTAGGGTCCTCTGGGGACTTGCTGGTCAGGAAGGGCCCTCCTGCCTGTGCAAGCCTTCAGAGGGAGGGGGAAAGTTGTCAGGATTTAAAATATAGAGTAATTTAAGAGATTTTAATTAGGGATTATTTTAATGGGAGTAACGCGCCTCGCGTTACTAGTCACATAAATACGGCACACGCGCAGTGATATTAGCAGAGATCGATAAGCAATTACTAAAGGCAGACCTGTGGCTCCTCGAATAGTGAAAACTGCTTTTGTTTGCAGTTGGGCGCCAAAGAAGAGACGCCCTGTTGATTACCGTGTGAGATGGATTAATAAAGAGAAGAAAATAATGACTTGAGTGTGGACTGATTTATATATTTACTAGTGGATACTCGGACCGTGTCATATATATATATATATATATATATATATATATATATTCATATATACATATATATATATATATATATATATATATATATATATATATATATGTATGTGTGTGTATTAGTATATAAAGAATGCATTGATATATATTAATAAATAAATGTAAAGGTGGAAAGACCAGGAAAAATTTTGGATTTTTCTGAAATCAACCTGTTTTTGTTCCCA
>CM063497.1:100271988-100276988 GCA_032207245.1 Pardosa pseudoannulata | reverse complement strand
TATCTCTTTACAAGTGTTATTCTATCCCCATTTTTCCAGAACAACACTGTATTTTCCAGGAAGAAAATTTACTTATATTATTCCGTGTGACTTGTTTTTATAAACACTTCTCATTTCACGTTTAAATTTCATTTCAAGTGTAAAAGAAACAGTTTAAAGCCGAGGGAAACTTAATGGTTGTTTAGGGAATTTGGGAAAGTGTTGTTGACAAAAATATCCAATTTCCTGAATCATGATTTGCAAAACCTTTGCTGTCGGGATTTTCCCTTTGAGCGCTATTTTCCTTTTTAGTTTATTTTTTGGGTATTTGAAAGTTCTTTCATAAGAAAAAGACGTAAAATATATTTTAATGTACTAGTACCTTCGTGCACTGCATTCCGTTCAGGGTAATTAATGTACCTGTATGAAATTTAGGAAGGTTAAATTTATTCCAAACATCAAACTAGTGGTTATATTATGCTACTTAATTAAATACTACGAAAATTAAAAATAATTTTTTGTTATATAGATCTTTGAGTGTTTTGTTGCAAACGTCCGTAGCATACTTCCGTAACGAACTATTGGGCTATTCTATGCTATAAAACTGTATACTAAATTTGAAAATTCTAAATGAGAACTACAATTATGTTACAATTGCAAGTCTACAAGTTGAACACTGCATTTTGAAACCACTGAAAGAACACTGAAGATGATCCGTGCGTAGGACAAAAATTGAATACGAAAACTTCGAAAGAATGAGGAATGTTCTGAACATAAATCGCTCATTACGTGTAAGTTCTATTGTACAATTTTCATTAGTGGATTCACTATTTTATTTGAAAGTGTATACAGTGTATACAAGAGAAAAGTGTATACAAGAAACATTTGAAAGTGTATACAAGAGAAAAGTGTATACAGTGTCTGTCCATCAGTTGCTGTCATCAGGATTGTCCACCACGTCAGCGGTCAGTATTCCACGGCATTGGTTTTCACAGAATATATTGTACACTAAACGCTACACATCTCTCCCGAGTTCAGTGTACTACTACTGTACACTAAACTCGTTAAAAGTCGTAATGAAACCGTGAAAGTGTCAAATAATGACTTCGAATATATCACAGTTGCAAGTATAAAAGTTGATCACTGCGTTTAGGAACAGATGAAAGAATATTGAAGACGATACGTGAGTAACCATTGACTACGAAAACGTATGAAACATCGAAAGAATGAGGAATGTTCTGAACATAAATAGCTGATTACGTGTACGCTCTCTTGTGCAATTTTCACTAGTCAATTCACAATTTTACTTGGAAGTGCTCAACAGAAAAGTGTATACAGCATCTGCCCACAGGCTGTCATCAGGATTGTCCACCACGACAGTGTTCAGTATTCCACTTCACTTGTTTTGACTACACCCCTCTGACTTCACAAAGAAGTTTTGATAAAAGCCAGGCCAAGGCGACTTTCTGTCTGAGTTTCTGATACTAAACTACTAAAGGTTTTCGCTTCGACATGCTTTGAGATGTCCGAGATTATTGGAAGGTCGGAGGCAACACCGAAATGTCAGACTGTGAGGCGCCAATGAAAGAACCAATCAGAATCTACCAGGACGGTGACGCGGGAAAGAAAAGCCAAAGGGAAGAGGTGAAAGTGGAAGTCAGGCGGCGCGAGTTTTCGGAGAAATATCTTACGAAAGAGGAAAAACCGAGCGAAGGTGACTATTTGTCACGGTTGGTTTTTTGGTGAGCATTTTTCCAGTTTTGTGGGGGAATTAAGGAGTCACGGTTGTACCCTGTACAACGGTATCTGTCGACATCTGACCACAGATTGTTTTTTTAGGTTTCTGAGATATTTAGCTCTGTACCAGCTCACCTGAGCCCTGTGATTTCCATTCGGAAAATTTGTGAATAGCTTCTATTTAATCAAGATTAAAAGTTGTTATTATTTTAATCTGTACATCGAGTGACAGTCACTCCGACACCCACACGCTACCCGACGATCCAGTGAGGTTACAATATTTAACCCAACAACACATCACTTTTCTACCTCATCCTCCATACACGCCCTACCTGAACACTTTTTTCACATCTCAAGTGCATTAAATCACACCATATTGATACACTCCAAGATAATTAAACAACCATAAACACAAGGCTTTGCTGAATCTTGGAAAATAAGTTTGAACACTGCTATAACCACTGACTTCAACGCTGGATTCATTGTATTGCTGCACATACTTCTAACATTATTAACTGTTTTATTTTCAGTACAGTTATTTAATTTGTAGCCTGTCATAAGACGGGATCAGTAAAACTTTTAATTTTCCAGAATTGTAAAGTACGCTATGAGACAGATAAAAAAATGATTTGCTTTTTGCCTGAGAATTATTTGGTACACGCTGAATAATTTGTTTAGCTTCATACTTCTTCAAAGTCTCCAGATACTGTGAATGCAGTTTAGAATCGCGTTGAATTAATTTAGAAAGATTGAAGGAATTTTATGCCCACTGGATTAAAAATCACTGACACAGGTCACTCCGGTGTCCATGATAGTTCAATTTCACTGATACACAAAACCAAACTAAATGGACTGTAAAAAAACACATTATTTATTTGTTACGAGAGCCACGATTACAAAGCACGCGCAGTCTCAGAATCCACAACGCTCACACTGACTTTTCTCCCCTGGGGAGGCACACACCAAGTCCAGAAGAGCTGCACATCGCCAGCACAACACAAGGTGGCGCTTTGCCTATATAGACTTGAACAAAGATAATTCAAAGTTTTCTTAGCTACGTCGAAATTATCGGTAATTTCTTCCCATTTTTTTACCACAGTAATTAATGGAAGTAAAGGAATGAAACTATCATTTCATTTACATCCTGGAGATAGATAGAATTTGTTGTCAATACCGGTGATAAAATTTTCATTGCCACAAAAATTAATCGATGATTAAATTTAAAACTATTCCACTAATCTATTATTTATGCCAAATATAAAAGAAAATTATTTACGTAATATCTAAGTTCAATGATAAAACATATGAAAATAATGCAGACGATATTCAAATAATTTAAAATAAGAAATGATTAAATGAGATAGTTAAAGGAATGAGGTCTTAATGCTAGAAAAAAATGTTATTTTACCTATTTATTATGTGATACATTGATAAATTTAAAAGCCTGCTGTTAACCGGGGAAAATAGGTGTGAAATAAATGCATTAAACTCTCGAAAAAGGGGAGAAGCAATCGATTTCAAATGTTTTAAATACGACAGTATTTTTCGCTGTAATGTGAAGCATATTTATACCAATTTATTTTAGAATCGGATCGATCGTTTAGGAGAAGATAAACTTTACTCGCTTTGGTAACCTAGCTCATCAAGAATCCAATATGGATGCCTCTATCCATTCCAGATTCAACCGCTTCATAAATTCGAGGACAGACGGACAGATAACTTAAGCTATTATTATATAGGGGATGCACAAATTGTACCTATCTGAATTTGCAATCTGGAATGACGAACTTAATTTTTTACAATTTGGCTCTGCCTTAAAAAATGTTTGCCGTCTTCCGTTTGAATTAAAATAATTATTATAGTGTTAGTCTGTAATGAGCTTTGGAAATATTTCGGTGTTTTCGGGATTCAGACTTACAATATATTTTATTGGTATACCTCAAGGGCTTCTGGCAGTAAAATCCAAAGTTACCTATCTAAAAACCTTGGGAGCTGCACTTCAATTTCTTAATTAAAAAAAAAAAAAAAAGCTAGAGTAATGTATTGTCGAACACTAATTTCTCAATCCAATTCAGATTTTATAAAAAAAAACTATCTATTATTCTATACCCTTCACTTCCAAATATTTTTTCTTTAAAACCTTCTTAGGTGTTCACCCAAATCTCCAAAGACATTTACATAGCAAACATTCATACATATAGACAAATGAAG
Organism: Pardosa pseudoannulata; assembly: GCA_032207245.1. Classification (NCBI taxonomy): domain Eukaryota; kingdom Metazoa; phylum Arthropoda; class Arachnida; order Araneae; family Lycosidae; genus Pardosa; species Pardosa pseudoannulata. The sequence continues at coordinate 100,273,061 of CM063497.1, read as the reverse complement.
TTAAAATATACATAGGTTCCATGTACAATATATATATATATATATATATATGTGTGTATGTATATATATATATATATATATATATATATATATATATATATAGATATAGATATATATGTATATATTTATATATATATGTATATATATATATTATATAATATATATATATACACACACATATATATATATACATATATACATATATATATATCTATATATATTATATATATACACACACACAAATATATATATATATATATATATATATATATATATATATATATATATATATATATATATATATATATATATTATATATATATATATATATGTATATATATATATATATATATATATATGTGTGTATGTATATATATATATATATATATATATATATACAAACTATATATATCTATATATATATATATATATGCATATATATATATATATATATATTGTAACAAACTGGAGATATGGTAGGCGAAGCCGTCAATGAAACAGGCTAGAAAACCGTTTCATCTAGACAAAATATTTTATTCAGGTGAATAAATTATGTACAGCTATGTACAGGTTCAGTAGATTTCTAAATATTCTGGGATCTCCTGCTGAGATAGCATTGACACAATTAGGATACGTGGGTACTACGTACAATGTGGCTAGGACTTCTAAATCACTGGAACAGTTCGCTAATTAATGCCGGTACGGAACGCTGACACTATCACCTCCTGGTTGTCGATTAGTACAGCCGGCTTTCACACCAAGGTTCAAACGCTCAGAGTGCGTATCACGCTGGAGTTCGTGAAGGAAACTCGGGATGCAAGACGATCCAAAATGAGAGCAAGGGTCACGCTCAGCGACCTACTTCTATGCACGAAGTAAAAAAAAATAGTAAGATAACGGGAATGGGATCCCAAAGTCGAAAGTCGACTTCTTAGCAAACAGAGACGCTGGCGGTCTCTAAAACAAGCAAACTCCGGAAATCGGAGAGACGAGTGGACTCCTCTCGAGCTCCACACAACAGCTCCAAAAGCAACTCTCAAGAAGAAGCCTCAAGAAGAAAAAGCCCCGTCTTG
>CM063497.1:100241988-100259488 GCA_032207245.1 Pardosa pseudoannulata | reverse complement strand
CTTCCAACAGTAAAACTTAAAGAATTTATTTACCAGAAAAACATAAATGAGTAATCATATGACCAGTTACATAATCATATCTTGGAAAGAATAACTTCCTAAAGCTACAACTTTAAAATTACGTTAAAACCGTTTCAATTGCGTCCTTTAACAATTAACATCTTTATTGTAACTCAAATCCTGTGGTAGTTTTTTAGCACGGAGGAGTCGAATTTCAGTCTATAAACTGGTCACACAGTAATCTGTCCGTCATGTCATATTTATTGGTCATATCGATGAAAGAAATTGCATCAACAAACATAGATAAGGCCGTTCTTCCAACAATAAAACTTAAAGAATTTGTTTAGCAGAAAATCATAAATGAGTATTCATATGACCAATGACATAATCATATCTAGAGAATAACAACTTCCTAAAATTAGAAATTTAAGATTACGTTAAGAACTGTTTTAATTGCATGATTAAACAATTAACATCTTTATTGTAACTCAAATCCTGTTATACTTTTCTAGCACGGAGGAGTCGAATTTCAGTCTATAGACTGGTTACACTGTGATCTGTCCGTCATGTCATATTTATTGGTCATATCGATGAAAGAAATTGCATCGACAAACATAGATAACACTTTTCTTCCGACAATGAATCTTAAAGAATTCATTTACTAGAAAAACACAAATGAGAAATCATATGACTAATGACATAATCATATCTTGGGAAGAACAACTTCCTAGTATTAGAAATTTAAGATTACGTCAAGAACCGTTTTAATTCCATGATTAAACAATTAACATCTTTATTGTAACTCAAATCATGTGGTAGTTTTCTAGCACGGAGGAGTCGAATTTCAGTCTATAGACTGGTCACACAGTAATCTGTCCGGCATGTCCTGTTTGTTGGTCATATCTATGAAAGAAATTGCATCGACAAACATAGATAACACTTTTCTTCCGACAATGAATCTTAAAGAATTCATTTACTAGAAAAACACAAATGAGAAAACATATGACTAATGACATAATCATATCTTGGGAAGAACAACTTCCTAGTATTAGAAATTTAAGATTACGTCAAGAACCGTTTTAATTCCATGATTAAACAATTAACATCTTTATTGTAACTCAAATCATGTGGTAGTTTTCTAGCACGGAGGAGTCGAATTTCAGTCTATAGACTGGTCACACAGTAATCTGTCCGGCATGTCCTGTTTGTTGGTCATATCTATGAAAGAAATTGCATCGACAAACATAGATAAGGCCGTTCTTCCAACAATAAAACTTACTGAATTTGTTTAGCAGAAAATCATAAATGAGTATTCATATGACCAATGACATAATCATATCTAGAGAATAACAACTTCCTAAAATTAGAAATTTAAGATTACGTTAAGAACTGTTTTAATTCCATGATTAAACAATTAACATCTTTATTGTAACTCAAATCATGTCGTAGTTTTCTATCACGGAGGAGTCGAATTTCAGTCTATAGACTGGTCACACAGTAATCTGTCCGTCATGTCGTATTTCAGGAGTTATATCGATGAGGGAAATTGCTACGACAAACGTAGATGAGGCTTTCCTTCCAACAATACAATTTAACGAATTTATTTAACAGAAAAACATAAATGAATAATCATATGACGAATGACATAATCATATCTTGGGAAGAACAAATTCCTAAAATACAAATTTAAGATTACGTTAAGAACCGTTTTAATTGCATGATTAAACAATTAACATCTTTATTGTAACTCAAATCATGTGTTAGTTTTCTAGCACGGAGGAGTCTAATTTCAATCTATAGCCTGGTCACACTATAATCTGTCCGGCATGTCCTATTTGTTGGTCATATCGATGAAAGAAATTGCATCGATAAACATAGATAAGGCCTTTCTTCCAACAATAAAACTTAAAGAATTCGTTTACCAGAAAATCATAATTGGTTTTGGTTTGGAGTGCTACGGTCTACGAAAATCATAATTGAGTATTCATATGAAAAATGACATAATCATATCTAGAGAAGAACAACTTCCTAAAATTAGAAATTTAAGATTACGTTAAGAACTGTTTTAATTGCATGATTAAACAATTAACATCTTTATTGTAACTCAAATCATGTGGTTGTTTTCTAGCACGGAGGAGTCTAATTTCAATCTATAGCCTGGTCACACTATAATCTGTCCGGCATGTCCTATTTGTTGGTCATATCGGTGAAAGAAATTGCATCGATAAACATAGATAAGGCCTTTCTTCCAACAATAAAACTTAAAGAATTCGTTTACCAGAAAATCATAATTGGTTTTGGTTTGGAGTGCTACGGTCTACGAAAATCATAATTGAGTATTCATATGAAAAATGACATAATCATATCTAGAGAAGAACAACTTCCTAAAATTAGAAATTTAAGATCACGTTAAGAACTGTTTTAATTGCATGATTAAACAATTAACATCTTTATTGTAACTCAAATCCTGTGGTAGTTTTCTAGCACGGAGGAGTCGAATTTCAGTCTATAGACTGTTCACACGGTAATCATCCGTCATGTCATATTTATTGGTCATATCGATGAAGAAAATTGCATAGACAAACATAGATGAGGCTTTTCTGCTAACAATAAAACTTAACGAATATGTTTAACAGATAAACATAAATGAGTAATCATATGACCAATGACATAATCATATCTTGCGAAAAAGAACTTCCTAAAATTACAACTTTATGATTCCGTAAGAACCAGGTGTTAACACCTGGACGTATTAAGATCATTTCTCCATCCGCTGTTTTCTCCTCGACAGCAAAACTCCGGCCGAGCAGTTAGAATCGCCTCTCCTTTCTTACATCTTTGGAATTCCTCAATGTTAGACCCCATGGCGCAACGGATAAAAAATTTCGTTTCCCCCCCGACAGTTGCGTGAGCCCTGTAGCAATTTCCTACGTTCAGTTACACACAAAAATCCTTGAATACCTCCGATTGCGATCAAGTCCATGGATTCATTTAGTCACTTTTTTTATAGGACTCTGCACAGGTAGATTCCTCATTGAGGGTACTTAAAAAATGTCCAAGGAAGAGTTCCTGTACGATCCATAGTTTACAAGAAAAATACGAAAACAATGTATGACGTCACTGCCGGTGCAAGAAAAAAAACACTTTATTGGACATATCAACAACAGTATTTGCATATCTTTCCAGACGATAATGTTTAAAACGTTCGTCACGGATATCGAGTCATGCATGAGCGCGTGACATGGAATGACGTTAAGCCGCCATTGAACTGGTATTTAAAAGGTTGCATCTTGCAGATAAAGGTAGTCTTCGTATGGTGGCCATGTATTCCGTTCTTGACCACTAAGACATGTACCTGACGTACGGCCGATGGAATGGAAATGCCTTACGAACTGTTATGTAGTATGCCCGTGCATATACTGCTGTTGATATGTACAATAAAGTGTTTTATCTTGCACCAACAGTGACGTCATACTTCGCTTTTCGTATTTTTCTCGTAAACTGTGGATGGTACAGGAACGCTTCTTTAGGTAGTTTCTATGTACTCCCAACAAGAAATCTAACTGTGCAGTCGTTTTCGCACACCCTGTATATTAGATAAAGATAAAATAAAGTGTCAATTATTTTAGTTTAAATGCGCATTAGGGAAAAACGATTTCAGTTCAGGTAAATTTTGGATAATAGAAAGCCATGGAGTTGGGTGTTATCACGCCACTTATTACTTCAGAACAACCAAAGAGTTTCGGCAATTTTCACGCAGTTTTAAAAAGGTTAGGCTGATTATGGTACCATGATTAACATTTTGACTATACAATGGATAATTACGGATATTCATGGTTACGGATGGTTCAGATATTCATGCCAGCGAAAAGCTTTAAACTCCCAAACTACGGTCAAACGTCCTACCCATTAGATCATCGCTCTGCATATTTAAGGCTGGAAATTTTTTATAAATGTGTTGTTGTTAACGTAAAGTTCAGAGTTTTTATTCATGCTCGCAAGTTACCTAGGGGGAAACTCTATAGGAAGGTACTGTAGTTACTTCCATAAATATATTAGATGTATGCATCAAATATTCTAAGTTAGTGCAATTCCAGCTGCTCCAGCTCATATTCATCAGAAAAAAATTCCATTTACACATATCTCATGATATTTCTTTTAAGACATTTCACGATAAAAAATTCGATTCTGTTCCCCTGTGCACAAAAGTACCTTCACCTTTAGGGACCTTATTAAGAATTCTCTCGTGAGATCCCCTTCGGCGACCCTATACATACTCTACGCAGTATTGACGACTTTGCACTGTCAACGGGTGTTATCGTCACTCGGATGTATTCATAGCTTTGGGGTATATTTGGGGGAAAAATAAATAAGTCAATAGCCAGATATAGAAACGAAAATCTTAGGTAAGAGTTTAGAGTAATGAGATCGAGAAAAAGAAGTGCAAATGAAACCCACGCTCCTAAAATTCTAAAAGCGAAACTCCGGAAAAAGACGTCAATATAGAAACGTCATTTGATGCTTTTTGTGTTTACTTCCGAGTTAAAAGATGTATGAATATACAGATACTAGTGATACTAGTGATGTTTGAATATACAGATACCCCGTTATGTGACGGGATCAGTAAATTTTTTTAACTGTAAAAATTGTGAGGTAATTGAATTGTAAAAATTCTAAGGTAATTAGCGAAAATTGTAAAGTACCCTATGAGGCAGGTAAAAGAAATGTTTTTTTTTAAGCTGAGAATTATTTCGTGCACTCTTAATTACTTGTTCATCTTCATACTCCTCTAATGTCTCCCGGTACTTCGAATGCTGTTTAGAATCAATTTGAATGCATTTAGAAAGATAATTCAAAATTTTCTTAGTTACCTTGAAATTTTTTCCAATTTTTTCCACTGTAATTAATGGAAGTAAACCAATAAAACTATCATTTCCACTACACCCTTGAGATAGGTAGAATTTGTTATTAATACCGGTGATAAAATTTTCATTGCAACAAAATATAATCGATGATTACATTTAAAATTATCACATATGTACATAATCTATTATTTAAGCGAAATATAAAAAAAAATATTTACGTAATATCTAAGTTTAGTGATAAAACTTATGAAAATAATGCAGACTATATTTAAATAATTAAAAATAAGAAATGATTAAATGAGATGGAATGATATCATAATGCTAGAAAAACTGATAGTTTTAACCAGGGCTTCGAACCGGAACTGAACCGATAACCGAAAACCGGAAAAAACCGTTATTTTGGTCGGAACGAAAACCGGAACTGAACCGAAAAAAATATCGGTTTATTTCGGTTCGATATATCTTTCAGTCATTTTGTTACTGTTACCAACTTATCAATATTTTCTAATTTAACGTCAACTTTATAATTATCATTACATGTATACTGCTTCTCGATTTCCTATTTTGATATTCACTAGTATTTTTCTGTTTCAGTTTCGCATGAAACTACTTGTAGAAGACGTATTTAATTCGGTTGATTAAACTAGAAGTACAGATGATTTTTTAAGAAAAATATCGAGTTATATTTTATTTTTCACATCTCAGCATGCTATCATCCACGGATGTTTGTATAGACTGTTTAAATCAGGGAGGAGTAAATAGACAGGAGAGGCCCTAAGTGACGTAGCATGAAGCATCTATCAAATCTTCTGCGCATCAAATGGGTGTTTGGTAATGGCGGCGATTCAAATGTTTCGTATTAGTAGTATTTCATTAGGCCTGCTGTTTGTATCAATTCACATAGTGTACCAATTAAAAAAAGAATAAAATCTTCTAAATTTTGATAGAATTACGTTTTTTGTTTATGATAGAATTATATTTTTAGTACAAATAAGAATATACATAAAATGAAATTATTCATTTGGAACTGAAACGAAAACAGTTATTTTTGGCGGAACAAAAACCGGAACTGAACCGAAAACCGTTATTTTTGGCGGAGCGAAAACCGGAACTGAACCGATATTAATTTTTTAGTTGAACCGGAACGAAAACCGGAACAAAAAAAATTACGGTTCGAAGCCCTGGTTTTAACTATTTATTATGGTATAAATTGATAAATTTAATCTCCTACTCTTAACCAGGGAAAATAAGGCTTGAAATAATGGCACTAAATGCTAGAAAAGGGGGGAAGGGGTGGATTTCGAACGTTTTTTACCCTAACTCATCAAGAAACCAATATGGATCAATCTACCCATTCCAGGTCCAACCGCTTCATAAATTCTAGGACTGACGGACAGATACCTTAGGCTATTATTATATAGGGGATACAAATATAATAAAAACTGCATATATTAGGTTAACAATAACATTCCAGTCCTGTTTTTAAATTTTAACATTCCACATGTCGTAAAGAGTGCACATCCCCTTTAAAGCTTCAAAAATTCAAAATTCTAAAGATTCAAAATTTCTAAATCGTTTAAAACAAACCCCATAGAAATATTTGAAATGATTTGGATATAAACGAATTAACTGAACATAAATGGAAAACAGATGCCAAATTAAAGCTGTTAAATAGAAAAACGAAATAAATATGGTGAAAAAGAAAGAAAAAATGTATGATCTAAAAACGCATTTTTAATGCTTTTAAGAGATTTAAGATTTTAAATAATTTAACAGTAATTTAAAGGAAAATATGTCAAATTTCTCCAGGCAAGAGTCCCCAAACTCATTGTAGATTTTAAGGCATTATATCTCTACATTCCTTTAAACTCCGAAGAATTTGACCAACTTGAAACCTTACTATGCTTCACCTTAATCGCCATGAAAAACTCTATCATGATATGTAATGGCATTTCTTATTGCAATATATAATCAAATATAATAAAATATAGTCGAAATATAATCAAAAATGTATATATTACGTTAAGAATAAAGTTCCCGTATTGTTCTTAAATTTAAACATTCCACATGTCATGAAGGGAACAAACACATCAACTTTAAAGCTTCAAAAATTCAATTTTTTTAAAGATTTCTAAATCGTTTAAAACAAACCCCAAAGAAATATTCGAATTATAACCTGTAAAAGTTTATAATCTTTGAATTTAATATCATAGCTTTTAAGGAAAATAAACTAAAACTTTGTTAACTAAAAAAAAGAGACCAGTTACAGGACGAAGTCTCACCTTTTGCACTTCAGTTTTATGCTCGAACGATGGTTTACGACACTTGGCCATGAAACATTCTGTAGAATGACAAACCCAGTTTGCCTCAATGGGCAAGTTAAAACTACCAATTATCAGATATAAGCGTTAGAAAATCTTCTAGCTATCTAGAAGTCAGTCTTGAAACCTGAAACCTGAAAAAGGAACTGTATTGAATAATTTTAGGGCTACCAATATCATTGTACCTTAATTATTTCGAAGAATTAACTGTTAATGGAATTCAAACCTTTTTTGTCACACAACAAATGTACTATAATATTGTGAGAAAAATTTTAATCCAAGAATTTTAACAGCACGGATGTCTTCCCGTCATTTTCATGAAGAATGATGCACCTTCTCACGTTGATCAGGAAAACTATATGCTAATACAGTATTTCACATATGCATGATTAATCGCATCTCATTTTCCAAAAGCATGCCTTCCTTTTTAGCTGAATGTCACCTCCCGCGACTTTTGGTTCAGTAGTTTCCTGAAAGAGTATATATCTTAGTAGAAAGAACAGTATCTAGGCCAGATTTAAAGGACAGCATTTTGCATCATGTTCTTGTTAATCCGAGACATTCATTTGATAAGCTGCGGAAAATATTCTACGATTAGAACATTGTTGAATATTCGAGGTTCTTATATACATTATTACATTATCAAATTATTGTTTTATTACATTATTACATAAACAAATTATTGTTTTATTACATTATATTAATAAATTATTATTTTATTACATTATCAAATTATTGTTTTACTACTTTATCAAATTATTGTTTTACTACTTTATCAAATTATTGTTTTTACTACTTTATCACGTTATCAAATTATTATTTTATTACATTAACAAATTATTGTTTTATTACATAATCGAATTATTATTTTATTACATAATCAAATTATTATTTTATTACATTATTACATTATCAATTTATTGTTTTATTACATTATTACATTAACAAATTATCATTTTTTTACATTATTATATTATCAAATTATTATTTTATTATATTATCAAATTATTGTTTTATTACATAATCAAATTATTATTTTATTACATTATCAAATTATTGTTTTATTACTTTATCACGTTATCAAATTATTATTTTATTACATTATTACATTATCAAATTACTACTTTATTACATTATTATATTATCAAATTATTTTATTACATTATTACATTATCAAATTACTATTTTATTACATTATTACATTATCAAATTATTATTTTATTACATTATCAAATTATTGTTTTACTACTTTATCAAATTATTGTTTTACTACTTTATCCCGTTATCAAATTATTATTTTATTACATTATCAAATTATTGTTTTATTACATTATCAAATTATTGTTTTACTACTTTATCACGTTATCAAATTATTATTTTATTACATTATTACATTACAAATTACTATTTTATTACATTATTACATTATCAAATTATTGTTTTATTACATTATTACATTAACAAATTATTGTTTAATTATATTATTACATTAACAAATTATTATTTTATTACATTATTATATTATCAAATTATTATTTTATTACATTATCAAATTATTGTTTTACTACTTTATCAAATTATTATTTTATTACATTATTACATTATCAAAATATTATTTTATTATATTTTTACATTATCAAATTATTACTTTATTTTTTTATCATATCATTAAATTATTATTTTATTACATTATTTCATTATCTAATTATTATTTTATTACATTATTACATTAACAAATTATTATTTTATTACATTATCAAATTATTGTTTTACTACTTTATCAAATTATTGCTTTTACTACTTAATTACTACTTAATTACATTTATCACGTTATCAAATTATTATTTTATTACATTATCAAATGATTGTTTTTACTGCTTTATTTATCATGTTATCAAATTATTATTTTATTACATTATTACATTATCAAATTATTATTTTTATACATTATTACATTATCAAATTATTATTTTATTTCTTTATCATATCATTAAATTATTATTTTATTTCTTTATCATTAAATTATTATTTTATTACATTGTGTAATTATGTAATTATTATTTTATTACATTATTACATTATCTAATTATTATTTTATTACATTATTACATTATCTAATTATTATTTTATTACACTATTACATTATCAAACTTTATACAAATTAACAAGTTGTATTATAGGAAACAATACATATTTGCTATAATTTACATTAATTAACTTTGATAAAGTACTTCCAATGTATTTATTTGTATAATAGCATCATTTAACGGCGGATTCTTATAGTAAGCCTTTTCATTGAATAAATGTCAACCTTCAAATTATGTATAGTTCAACATTTATCTTATTTGGAACAACAAAACATTTTCTAGAGTCTTTTGAAGTGGGACCGCATTTCTTGTTAACCTTGTACATAACCGTGTCTATAAATGTGTCGAAATTATAATCTTTGCAATTTTATACACACATGAATGTGCGCAATACTCATGCACAAAAATTTTCAAATACCAGATTCACACATACGTATGTTTCACTGGCGAAGCAATGTCTTTGACCTCCAGAATCATAACAGAGAACTCTTTCCCGATGTCTATAATTACGTTGTTTCTAACAAGATAAAAGTAAAGAATCAATTACATTTTGCAAGTGTAATTGGTTTGAAGAATGCCTCACTTCGAATCAAAAGTGCAAATTCATTATATCATCCAAACAGTGCTTGGTTCTTTTTTATGACAGCTTGTGTAAATGTCTATAGGTTATGCTGAAATATTTTAACACATTATTACATTATCAAATTATTATTTTATTACATTATTACATTATAAAATTACTATTACATTATCAAATTATTATTTTATTACATTATTACATTATAAAATTACTATTACATTATCAAATTATTTTTTTATTACATTATTACATTATAAAATTACTATTACATTATCAAATTATTATTTTATTACATTATTACATTATAAAATTACTATTACATTATCAAATTATTATTTTATTACATTATTACACTTCAAATTATTATTTTATTATAATATTACATTATCAAATTATTGTTTTTTTACATTATTACATTATCAAATTATTATTTTATTACATTATTACATTACCAAATGATTATTTTATGATATTATTACATTATCAAATCATCATTTTTCACTTTATAACGTTATCAGATTATTATTTTAGTACATTATGACCCTTTTAAACTGCGCCGCAACAAAGAAAAACCAAAAAATAAAAGTGTGTCAAACTGTGGTAAAATTATAAAAAATAATAGATGATCCAAAAAAAGACTGCTCACCGAATTAGCTGCTTGGAACTTCACAAGCAAATCCGTAAAGTGAAGACTTAAAAGGGTTTCTAAAAATAAATCAGATTACTGTTTTCATTTTCAGACTGCGTTTGATTTAATTTAAACTGATTACTGAACTGAGTTTGATTTAATTTTAACCATTATTGAAGGAACAGTTGAAACATAACAAAGACTTTTTGCACTTTATATGTATACGATTTGTTTGTCACTCTCTACAATTGACTTTCTTCTTAGCTTAAAATTCCAAGGATTCCAACCGGAACTGAACCTAAAACTGAAAAGCATAAAAACCGGAACAAAAATCGGAACTGATCGAAAAAAATATACACTTATTTTGGTTCAATATATCTTAAGCCTTTTTTGTACTATAACCAACCCATCAATATTTTCTAATTTAGTATTTTGAGGTCCCGGTCTTATCAGCTTTAGTATTGCAAAAAAGTAGACCGCAGTACTCCAAATAAAACCAAACTACATTGTTCATGTACATTGATTCCAGATATCCTGTTTTGATGTTCAATAGAACTTTTCTGTGTCAGTTTCGTATGAATCTGTTTGTAGAAAGATGTAATCCAACAAATGTTGTAAAATCCGATTTTGATAATAATGCTCGACCTTCTCTTCTCATAGTAAGTAGTTCGTATGCTGGTTAATTGTATCAATTTACATAGTGAACAAATTAAAAAAGAATAAAATCTCCTAAATATTGATAGAATTACATTATTAATTACATTAAATTGTTATTAAGTTACATTATTACATTATTAAATTATTGTCTTATTACATTATTACATTAACAAATTATTATTTTATTACTTTATCACATCATCAAATTTTTATTTTATTAGATTATTACAATAACAAATTGTTATTTATTACATTATTACATTGTCAAACTTTATAAAAATTAACAATTTTTCCTATAGGTAACAATACATATTTGCTATATTTAATATTAAGTAACTTTGATAAAGTACTTCGAATCTGTTTGTATTACAGCATCATTTAACGGAGGATTCTTATACTAAATCTTTTCATTCAACAAATGTCACCCTTCAAATTATGTATAGTTCAATCTTTACCTCATTGAGAACAACAGAACAGTTTCTTGAACCCTTTGAAAAGCGGGACAGCATTTCTTGTTAACCTTGTACATAACCGTGTATAAAAACATGTCAAAATTATAATCTCTGCTTTTTTATAGACACGTAAATGCGTATAACACTCATGCACCATACATTTCCAAATATAAGGCACACACATGCGTATGTTTCACTGGCGAAATAATATCTATGACCTCAAGAATCACACCAGACAACTCTTTCCCCATGTCTATAATTACGTTGTTTCTAACAAGATAAAAGTAAAGAATCAATTACATTTTGCAAGTGTAATTGGTTTGAAGAATGCCTCACTTCGAATCAAAAATGCAAATTCATTATATCATCCAAACAGTGCTTGGTTCTTTTTTATGAAAGCAGGTGTAAATGTCTATAGGTTATGCAGAAAGGTTTACGACCCTTTTAAGCTGCTCTGCAACAAAGAAATTAAAAAAAATAAAAGTGTGTCAATCAGCGATAAAATTATAAAAATAATAGATGATCCAAAAAAATACCGCTCACCCAATTAGCTGTTTGGAAGTTCAGAAGCAAATCCGTAAAGAGAAGACATAAAAGGGTTTCTAAAAATAAATCAGATTACTATTTTCATTTTCGGACTGCGTTTGATTTAATTTAAACTGTTCCCATTCGTGAGAGAACAGTTGAAACATAACAAAGATTTTTTTGTGTTTTATATGTATACGATTTGTATGTCACTCTCTGCAGTTGACTTTCCACGGGGTTTTAAATTCCAGGGCTTGGAACCAGAACTGAACCTAAAATCGAAAACCGGATCAAAAGAAAATATATTTATTTCGGTTATATTATCAAATTATTATTTTATTACATTATCACATTATCAAATTATTATTTTATTTTATTATTAAATTATCAAATTATTATTTTATTACATTATTGCAGTATTAAATTACTATTACAATATCAAATTATTTTTATTACATTATTAAAGTATCAAATTACTATTATATATATGTATATGTATATGTATATATATATATATATATATGTATATATATATGTATGTATATATATATATATATGTATATATATATATATATATATATATATATATATATATATATATATATATGTATATATATATGTATGTATATATATATATGCATATATATATATATATATATATATATTTATTTATGTATTTATTTATTTATTTATGTGTGCGTTAGGGTGTTTCGAACTGATCAATAGAACCAATATTGAAAGAATATATCGATGTGCATTTTGAATCTTAACATCCCACGCTTTTATTAAAACATTCTGTTTTGACAAGGAGACAGTATCATTCTTTCGATAGAAAACGTCCACGACTTCCATTATTCGATTAAATCGATTTGTGCTGTAGAATATTTTATCGATGAAACTTCTTTTTTATGGGTCTTTGTATATGATCGGTGTCATAAACCATGTCCACTCCCACGTTTCGAAATTATGAGCCTTCAAGGAAATAATCGAATATATTTCGGCAAAATTATCATCTAAATATCAGTTAGTCTTGATCATTAAGAATAGTTATCGTCTAAAGTTAGGTATCATCTCCCAATTTATAATTTCTAACAATTGTTACATAGGAAGATCTAAGGATAATTATGATTTAAGGTAACTTTTGAGATATGTTTCCCACTAAAGTCAGTTATTATCTATTGATAGTTTTCTACGTTGCGGTTCTAGTTGCGGTTATATATGATATAAGAATAGTAATCATCTAAAGATAATTATCCCCTATGATTGTTTATTATTTAAGAGTCGTTTTCATAAAAAGATTATTTTCAAGTGAGGTTTGTTAATTTCGAATAGTGATCTTCAATAACGATAGTTATCAGTTCAGAGTAGTTATCATCTATTTATAACTTTCAACTGAGATCAGTTGTGATATAATAGCCGTCATATAAAAATAGTATCATTAAAGAGTAGTTATTATTTAAAAATAGTTTTCAGTTGAAGTTGGTAATGATGTAAGAATAGTCATTATCTAAATATATTTATCCCCTATATTTAGTTATTATTTAAGAGTAGTTATTATGTAAAAATAATTTTCAACTGAGGTTTGTTAATTTCCAATAGTCATCTTCAATAACGATAGTTATCTATTCAGCGTAGTTGTCATCTAAGAATGATTTTCAATTGATATTAGTTGTGCTGTAATAATAGCCCTCATTTAAAAATAGTTATCATTTAAGTGTAGTTAATTTTAAAAAATAGTTTTCATTTGAAGTTAGTAATGATGTAAGAACAATCATTATCTAAAGATAGTTATCATTTAAGTGTTATTATTAATGGAAATTTATCATCTAAACATTGTTATCGTTTGCGTATAGTTACAGTATGGGGACAGTTAACATGTAAAGTTAAATATCATCTCCCAATATAAAATTTCTCACTATTGTTATCACATAAATATCTAACAATAATAATTATTTAAGATAATTTTTCACTTAAGATAAGTGTTTTTCACTAAGGTCAGTTATTATCTAATGATAGTTTTCTAATGTGGTTAGTTATAATGTAACAAGAGTAATCATCTAAAGATAATTTTTCCCTATGTTTAGTTATGATTTAAGAGTAGTTATTATGCAAAGATAATTTTCAACTGATTTTTGTTAATTTCAGATAGTCATCTTCAATGACGATGGTTGTCATTTGAGAGTAGTCATCATCTAAATATAATTTTCAACTGAGATTAGTTAGGATGCAATAAGAGCCATCCTCTAAAAATAGTTATTTAAGCTTAGTTTTATTTAAGGATAGTTTTCAATTAAAGCTAGCAATGATGTAAGAATAGTTCTTAAATAAAGATAGTTATGATTTAAGGTTAGTTATTTAAGCGTTATTATTAAATGAAATTTATCACCTAAACATTGTTATCCTTTGCGTATAGTTACAGTATGGGGAAAGTTATCATCTAAGGACAGTTAACATGTAAAGTTAAATATCATCTCCCAATATAAAATTTCTCACGATTGTTATCACATAAACATCGAATAATAATAATTATCTAAGGTAATTTTTCACTTACGATAAGTGTTTTTTACTAAGGTCAGTTATTATCTAATGGTAGTTTTCTACTGTGGTTAGTTATGGGATAAAAATAGTAATAATATAAAGATAATTATGATACTGCATTTAAAAATAGTTTGAGAGTAGTTATCATCTATGGATAGTTTTAAATTGAGGTAAATTATGATGTAATAAAAACCATCATCAAAGATAGTTATCATTTAAGCGTGTATAGTTATAATCTTGAGCTTATTTATGACTTGTCGTTTAATAATGGTAGTTATCATTTAAGGTTAGTTATTTAAGTGTTATTATTAAATTAAATATATCATCTAAACATTATTATCCTTTGCGTATAGTTACAGTATGGGGACAGTTAACATGTAAAGTTAAATATCATCTCCCAATATAAAACTTCTCACGATTGTTATCACATAAACATCTAACAATAATAATTATCTAAGGTAATTTTTCACTTAAGATAAGTGTTTTTCACTAAGGTCAGTTATTATCTAATGATAATTTTCTACTGTGGTTAGTTATGGGATAAGAATAGTAATCATATAAAGATAATTATGAACCTGCATTTAAAAATAGTTTGAGAGTAGTTATCATCTATGGATAGTTTTAAATTGAGGTAAATTATGATGTAATAAAAACCATCATCTAAAGATAGTTATCATTTAAACGTGTGTAGTTATAATCTTGAGATTATTTATGAGTAGTCGTTTAATAATGATAGTTATTAGTTAAGGTTAGTTATCACTTAAAGCGTAGTGACTTAATCGTAAGTGATTAATAAGTGATTTCCGTTTATCCACATCGAGAAATTGTTTTTCTAACTGCAGCATAATACAGACTTTAAATGAAAATATGACCAGTAAGATATAAAATATATTTTAATTTGACCCACATACTAACATAAAACTCCATTACTGCCCATAAAGTGTATAGCTACCAGTACTGTTGTCGCAAATAGAACTATGTTCAAGCGCATTCTTCCATACTATTATTTTAATACATTGTATGCGGGACACGTACTAGTACGTTTTATGACGATTGATACTTGAGCGCAGGATACGTACTAGTACATTTTCTGACTATTGATACTTGAGTAAGACACACGTGCTAGTACATTTTCTGACGATTGATACTTGAGCGTGGGACACTTACTAATACCTTTTCTGACTATTGTTACTTGAGCGCGGGTCAGGTACTAGTAAGGGTCAGTGTAGCAACATGGTTTGCTTGTGGGTACAAAAATAACGGTATATACAGGAAAACGAAGTCGAATGTTCTTGTCTACTACACAGATTCTGGAAACATTTAGACAAATAAAAACTAGTTTTTACATTATTAGCTTTATGATTGCTCTTTTCATTTTTATAACGTAAAAATGATTATATATATAACATAATTTGAAAAAATTAAAACTATATACTACTATTTCTTTTTGATTTTTCATATTTACTATAGTATTATACATTTATCCTCTACAAAATATATTTTTTGTTTACCAAAATCTTATGGTTTTTATTTATATATTTCTATTTATATATTTGTTTATATATTTCATTATAAAATACGAAAAGTTGGTTAAAAAATTAAATAATTTTTGATCTATTGAGATTTAACTGAACAAATAAATTTACGCTCAAAATCCCTGCTCCCGGTACAATTCCGCTGGGAAATGTACCCGCACATAATGTGTTCAGTACACATAAAATACAGTTTAACTGTATGTCTCTTTATATTGCTTACTTCTTCATAACAATTCTTTATCAACAGTTTAAAACTATTTCAATGGGACACATCATTTTTAAAGTTTCAAAAATTCCTATTTATATTTTTACATTTTTAAACGTTTGAGACATTTATGAATCCTTTAATATAAACTGCATTTCAATATTTGATTTAGAACCTCTGAAAATTTTCAATCTTTGCATTTCATCTCATTGATTTTAAGGAAACTAAAAAAAATGTTTATATCTTTTACTGAAAATGGTGTTTTTGAACTTGCACAGTTAATAAAAATCTATTCTACACATTGATTTCAAGTTTTCGTAATAAATACATTTTAGGCCTACAATGAAACTGTATCTTTCTTCATTCTTTTTTATTTCATTTAGTATTTATAGTGTTTGTAATGGAATTTTTAAACATTATTTAACCTTTTTTTTCTTGAATATTCATTCCCTAGTATAATAATTCTGATACTTTTTAAAAATTTAAATAGGTACAGAATTATACCTAATAATTACAGTTTAGAAAAAGAAAAAATTATTAATGAAACCCAATTTGTGTTCTTGTAAGTCTGCGCACGATGTGTTAGAAAAATTTAAAAAAACATATTGAAACAAAGTTTCATTTTTTTGACTTTGTATCAAATGCTTATATATTTTAGAAGCAAAGTAAATTTTGCAAAACTAAAGCTTAATTGCTGTGCATAGCTTTTCGATTATTCGACATTGTGAGAAATTTACAGCGTAAGCGCAATATAAGTAACTTTCGTTTTAATACATCGGGAAATCGCTTTTTCAAATTCAGAAACATGCAGACTTTTTATGAAAATTCTATTAAGTCTACGCACAATTTGTTAGAAACTTAAAAAAACCATTTTGAAACAATTTCTCATTTTTTACTTTATACAGAAAGATTATATTTTAGAAACAAACTAAATTCAGCAAAACTAAAACTTAATTGCTGACCAAAAGTACATAGATTTTCGAGTATCCAACATTGCGAGAAAGTAACAGCGAAAGCGCGATATAAGTGATTTCCGTTTTCCTACATCGGGAAATTTCAAAAACCGTAGCAACATGCAGACATTTTATGAAAATTAAGCCTGTGTGA
>CM063497.1:100231988-100236988 GCA_032207245.1 Pardosa pseudoannulata | reverse complement strand
AAAAAAGAAAATTGGGGAAATCTTAATAACACAATAGCAAGGTGTCGTGTATCTCTCGTTAAAATTAGTTATTTACCTGTGATCAATTTATAGCGGTTATTATTTTGTTAGCCAAAGATTAAATTTTTTTGTCTTGCATTGTGTGTAGATTATTTAAGTTTTAAATTCAACCACAGGTTCTGAGAAACTAGAGACTTATTTGTAAAACTAATAATCTAATTGAGAATTACTAAATCATTGTATCACTTATATATACTACTCACAATATAACTGAAATATATTTGAAATATAGTTGAAGTTAATAAAAAAGAAAATTGGGGAAATCTTAATAACACAATAGCAAGGTGTCGTGTATCTCTCGTTAAAATTAGTTATTTACCTGTGATCAATTTATAGTGGTTATTATTTTGTTAGCCAAAGATTAATTTTTTTTGTCTTGCATTGTGTGTAGATTATTTAAGTTTTAAATTCAACCACAGGTTCTGAGAAACTAGAGACTTATTTGTAAAACTAATAATCTAATTGAGAATTACTAAATCATTGTATCACTTATATATACTACTCACAATATAACTGAAATATATTTGAAATATAGTTGAAGTTAATAAAAAAGAAAATTGGGGAAATCTTAATAACACAATAGCAAGGTGTCGTGTATCTCTCGTTAAAATTAGTTATTTACCTGTGATCAATTTATAGCGGTTATTATTTTGTTAGCCAAAGATTAAATTTTTTTGTCTTGCATTGTGTGTAGATTATTTAAGTTTTAAATTCAACCACAGGTTCTGAGAAACTAGAGACTTATTTTTAAAACTAATAAGCTAATTGAGAATTACTAAATCATTGTATCACTTATATATACTACTCACAATATCACTGAAATATATTCGAAATATAGTTGAAGTTAATAAAAAAGAAAATTGGGGAAATCTTAATAACACAATAGCAAGGTGTCGTGTATCTCTCGTTAAAATTAGTTATTTACCTGTGATCAATTTATAGCGGTTATTATTTTGTTAGCCAAAGATTAAATTTTTTGTCTTGCATTGTGTGTAGATTATTTAAGTTTTAAATTCAACCACAGGTTCTGAGAAACTAGAGACTTATTTGTAAAACTAATAATCTAATTGAGAATTACTAAATCATTGTATCACTTATATATACTACTCACAATATCACTGAAATATATTTGAAATATAGTTGAAGTTAATAAAAAAGAAAATTGGGGAAATCTTAATAACACAATAGCAAGGTGTCGTGTATGTCTCGTTAAAATTAGTTATTTACCTGTGATCAATTTATAGTGGTTATTATTTTGTTAGTCAAAGACTAAATTTTATTTCTCTTGCTTTGTGTAGATTATTTAAGTTTTAAATTCAACCACAGGTTCTCAGAGACTCCAGACTAATTTTTAAAACTAATAAGCTAAAAAAGAGTTACTAAATCAAGTGTTACAATCTTAAACACATAAAAGTTTGATAGTTTTAAATAAAAATAAGAAAATTTATTGTATACTATTTATATGTCTATATACAGAAAGTTGATTCAAATTTAAAAAAAAGAAACATTGCCTTTCAAATTTTCTATTAGGTGCCACCTTATTTAAAATTTAAAATTAATCAGATACTAATCATTTATATAAAAAAGTAGAGAGAGGACCTAATTCCAAATTCAAATATTTATAACAAGTACCTTTGTGGATCTACAAATGGATGTGAATCTGCAGGGTTGTGCTTGGGTGGTACTCTGGTCAGGAGCTCTCCAGACCTGGATTGGTGGAATAATGTACACATTTTGCGTGTAACCTCAATTGGTGAAATGGCAATAACTGACTCCAGTCCCACCACTGATCTGAGGCCTTCTAAAATAATTGGGGGATTTTGTGAGGCTGATGCACTGGAACACTTCTGGTCGTTGCGAGATGTCGTCCTCGTTAACTTTTCGGAGTCTCTCTAAAAGTCAACTCTTCCTTTAGTCCCCCAACTCTGCTCTCCAATAATCTTCACTAACTGCCTATTTTTCCGGAGTCTCTCTAGGAGCCAACTCTTCCTTTGGTCCCAGAACTGTGCTCTCCAACTCCCGAACTCTCCCCCTCTTCTTAACTTTTCTTTTTTTAATGTCATTTTCATCTCTGTCCTTTCTTACTTCTCTTCGTCCAATCAGCAGAGCTGTATGTAACCATTGGTCTCCTTTTCCGCGTCTTAAAATCGCAAACATTGGCAAAACCTTACCCTTTCAAATTGGGCACTGTCCCTTAGGGACTCATAAAGAATTCCACAAAGGTACATTATTATTTAGTGTCATGAACAGAGACATGATTCTAATCAGGAACTGGGATCAGAACCCCGCCCGAGAATTCCGCACACGACGAATCCAATTCAATTAAATTTTATATGTTCTCTTTCCTTTGCCAAAGATGTGATGAGGTCAGATTTAGATACCAAGCATTTCACTTCTCGTTTTATTTATATCAATTATATTAATTAGAATGATCTAAACCACTTAACCACACAAAGTACATTTCATGTAGTAAATACGTTATATGTTGAAGCAGGTTAGGTTTACACAGCTCTTTGTAGAAATTTTATATTACGAGTTTATATATACATAAACATATTTCCGCAAAATAACGTATTTAACTAATTGATAATAATAATATACAGACGAATATTTAGAATATAGTTTCAGATAATACAAAGAAAAATTAAAAACAAGCATTAAAAATGTAATTTTATTTTATGTGTTTATACATGCATAAACAAAGTTCCTACAAATTAAGTATTTAATATATTGTTAATATTACACAAAGGTATACCTCGAATACAGTTTAAGGTAATATAAAGTAAACTTAAGAAAAAGCATTAAAAGTACAATAGCAAGATACATTTCAAATATCCAATTTTATGTATTATTTATTTCGCTAGTAAATAGTTCTTTAAAAAATAGAAATCATGATTCATCATACGATCTGTTAGTTTTCATTTTTTAATCAGAATATTGATGAAACTTTTTGGTAGTTGTTTGCTGCTCACAAGATATAATCGCAGGACAATTATTTCGCGATTGCTACTTTAGATATCTCCCCTTAAAGTACGACCACGTTTAGAGCTAAAACTTTTAAATAAGGTTTTTATTTAAATATTTTTTTAGTTATTGCCGTAGTAGGTTATAAAACATAGAAAAATATGAAAATAAACAAATACATATATATTGTCTTAAAATTTGGCAAAATAGAGAAAAAAAACAAGCAGTTTTTGACTTTATGCCAACACTCCTAACTAAAAGTCAAAAGCTGGCTGATTGGTTAAGGTGCCGATCGTCGGTACCGGAGTTCGAGGGTTCGAATCCCACTATGGCATGGATGTTGGTAGCCATTCAGAATTGGCTTTAAGCAGTAGGTCCCAGTCTCATAAGCCCTCGTGTGCAAAACAGTAGACCGTAGCACTTCAAACCAAGCCAAACCTAACTAAAAAAAATACGTAAAACACATACCTTTTACTTGTATAAATGTAAACATATATTCATATATGTATGCATTGAACCTCCAGAATGAAAGTATTCTAAAGTATAAATGAGTTATAGCCAATCAAGTAATTTAGAGCAAAAATTCAAGAAAAAAATATGAAGTTTCTAACATAAATACCCATATTTATATATCTGAGGTTCAATAAAAACATACAGTTAAATTCTAATTAAATTCTAAAAATTATTTTAGCAGTTATGACTGTTGAGGTGGGGTGGTATTCTAAAAATCACAGTTTTTCAGAAATTCAATTCAGAGATTTTACTGGATAAACTCATTAAGTGTTTTATAATTCGATAAACATTCAGTAATATGCTGGAGTAATGTATTTATTTATTTAGAAGCTATAATACGCTATTTACGACTTTTTTCATGCTAACAAAGTTATGCCCTTTAACTGCTCATTTCCGTTATCTTTTCTAAACTTCCGGTGATGATTAAACACTGTATCAAGACTTCCGATGACTCTAGAAAAAAACTGAAAACTGCTTTCGAAAGTTAAAGAACTGATCTTTAAAATAAACGAATAATTTTTTTAAATATTTTTCACGAAATACGCTATTTGAACTTGGTGAGTTACCTTAAGGGATCGAAAAAATAGATCTTTTATATTTGAGGTCTCATGTAGTATAACAAATAATTTATGAAGACATATTCTATTATCAAGTTTTCCTGTTTACCTTGACACTAAACATCCCAGGAGATTATTAAAAGTTTTAACTTTCGAAGAAGACAATAATTGTAATTTCTCTTTTGGAGGTAGACATCAAGCGTACTCTTTTAATCGATTAAATCGATTGCTGCTGTCTAATATTCTATCAGTAAACCCTCAAAGTCAAGCCCTTTAACTGCTCATTTATTTTGCCTTTTCGACATATCATGATTTCCAATAACTCTAGAAACAAGCTGAAAACTATTTTCGAAAGCTAAAGGACTGATCTTTAAAATAAACGAATAATTTTTTCTATATTTTTCACGAAAATAACTATTTGAAAATAGTCGGTTGCCTGAAGAATGCGAAAAAATATATCTCTTTTATGGTCTTTTATGAGGTCTTATGCAGTAGACCAAATAAATTATGACAACATACTCTAATATCAAGATTTCCTGTTTACCTCGACTCTAAACTTCCCACACAATTATTAAAAGTTTTGGCTTTGGAAGGAGACAATAATTGTAATTTCTCTTTTGGGGGTAGACGTCACGCGTATTCTTTTATTCGATTATATCGATTGCAGGCACCTAATATTGTATCAGAAAAACCTGAAAGTCAAGCCCTTTCACTGCTCGCTTCCGTTATCATTCCGACACTTCCGGTGATGATTAAACAGCTGTATCATGACTTACAATGACTCTAGAAACAAGCTGAAAACTATTTTCGAAAGCTAAAGGACTGATCTTTAACCCTCCGAGTGGAACACATCATTACTCTGTCAGTGGCCAAAGCGTTCTAGGATTTTTTCCTTCACTCTTTGTC
>CM063497.1:100216988-100219488 GCA_032207245.1 Pardosa pseudoannulata | reverse complement strand
TATATATATATGTACATATATATACATATATATATACACATATATATATACATATATATACACATATATATGTACATATATATATATACATATATATATACATATATATATATACATATATATATACATATATACATATATATATACATATATATATACATATATACATATATACATATATATATATACATATATATATACATATATATACTAATGTACATATATATTTATGTGTGTGTGTGTGTATAAATATATTAACTTTAAAACATCTATACTTTCATCATTTGTAACTTGTTGAAGCATCTGAACAGAAAACTCTGTGCACTTTCTGGATAAATACTTTCTTCTTTTGCTTTTTCTATAGCTCTTTCATTTGCAGGCAATGAATCAATTCAGTTGTCTTTATTTTTAAGAATAGAGAGCTATCTTAGAAAGAATTTTCTCTTTAGTTGTTGCTTCTGTAATGCCTATTAACCTATTGAAAAAGAATTATAACAATGGACAACATACAACTCTTCCTACATTTTTAAGGACAGTCAGAAATAATTGTACATCCACTTATCTCTAGTTCTTTTTATTGAATTATGGACAATGGTTAATATTATAGACAATGATAAGATATAACATATCTTCAATATATGTGTATAACTCTGTACTATTATAATATCTTTATAAATAGAATAACTTAATTTATGCTTCTATTTTCTCGTAAAAGTTCTGTGAACTACTTTACACTATCAGTTTTTTATTCCGAAATTTAAAGATTTTTGCTTTATTTTGTACGTAATTTAGAAAAAATATTGAAATCGTCCAAAAATTCAACATCAAAATTTTGATTGGCGTTTTGGATGTTATCGTTTATCGGATTGATCTCATCGTTTGGAAATGACTTTAAAACTACTTTTTTGTTGTCTTTTCCTGCTTTTCGCATGATTATTGTGTTATTTTTTAAATTTTATTTGTTCCATCCAGCAGCCATGATGCTGGATCAGCTGCAGCAATTGCTTAATAGTTTTGTTTGCTTAATAGCTACCGTTGAGCTTAGCGCCATCTAAAAAAAATACAATAGTGTTCGCTGAGAGAGCGGAGTGGGGGGATTAAATCGGCTACGATCCAATATATTCTGTTTTTCTTGATGTTTCTTTAAAGTGGATGGTGTGGACGACGTTTTGAGTGAAAATATTCAAAGTCATTGTAGTAAATAAATTTTTAATTCCTTTAATCATAAATCTTATTGGGTTTTCATTTTCCTAACGCTGATCCAATCTATACACATTTAATTCTATTTGATTGTGTTTATGCATTATGTATCCCCTTCGTTCACATTGTTCTTATCTATTGTACTGTCTTAAAATCTTAAGGTCCATATTCACCACGATTTTAATACTCGGATCTAACTGCGAATCAGCATTTTCGTATTCTTCAACTAGAATCCGCGGCTTTCAGCTCATTTTAATCTCCTGTTTCTGATCGTCCGAATTTCTAGGATTAATTGCATAATCCCCGGCTACTACAATTTACACATGCGCTCTGAGTTGAAAACAAACATGGCGGATATATTTTCAGATATAGAAGATCTTGAAGTTTTACAAATGCTGGAAAAAAACAGAAAGCCGCAGGAAAAGATTTGTGCATCCAGAAAGAACAAATGATTTGGATTGTTTGGATGATGTGGACTTTCGGTCGCGTTAGCGTTTTAATAAAAATACAGCTGAATCATTAATTCGAATGCTAGATGACACGATTTCAGCTCCTTCGGAAAAGAATAATGCTCTATCTTCTGCTGAAAAATTTTTGTTAGCATCAAGGTATTTCGCTACTGGATCTTTCCAGATTTTTCAGAAAAGATTCTGCCTCGGTTTCATCAAAAATCTTCTTTTATATTCTTACATTCTTATTTCGTGTGCAAATATCAGTAAAACTACAGGTCCTTGACTAAATTTATAATTTCCTCAAACGATATTTATGTCTGGTTGAGTAAATATGTAAATCAACTTAGCATGAGAACTATCCCCGGAGAATCTTGCTTATTGACCAATCAAAACATCGCTTACATATTTGCAATAATTAATCTATAGATCAGGGAATCTACTCATGGTGCATATGACACCAGTTTAAGTCACAGTTAATGGCGTGTGATCGCTGATCTACCGATTCCCTGATCCGCTCTTTGATCCTGGATACCCTGATTTTGGTGAATACGGCCCTAAATGTTAGTTGTCATTAATTCTCTATTGATAGTAATATATTTGCTTTGTAAAGTCAAATTCTAATCTACAATAAACTGTTAACAAATCCCTTTCCTTTGGTCATTTCTCAATCACAAAGTCTTTATTTTAGTTTATATATTTAACTAGCAAGTGTGCCCGTACTTCGCTACGGGGAACTTAATATATTTTTAAACAAAGTTTTTTTTCGTGCATAGCGAATGATACGTTTTTATTTGCCTACGAGAGTCACTAAAATTTGTACTTTTCGTTGTTAGAATTAGAATATTGTT
>CM063497.1:100201872-100216888 GCA_032207245.1 Pardosa pseudoannulata | reverse complement strand
CAGTATTGTTGAGTTTTATATAACAAAACCTATAACCATATTTTAGTTTTTATTTAATAAATGGGAACTGCAAAATAAAAGCAAATTTGATAGAACACGACAAGTTTTTAATTACTGAAAATAAAAATATCGCCAAGAAAATAAAATAGAAAAGAAAAGTGATTTCCTAAACAAAAATCAGTTTAGCCTTTAGCAGATAAGAAAATAGTCTTGTATACATAAATGTCATCGTATATTTATGTAATTACACTTGAATTTAAATAGTGCAGATCGTTTTTGTGTTTCCCGAATACCAAATATCTGGCGATAATAATGCCAACAATGAATAACACTGCCATATTTAGACGCCAACTGAACAATGGAAAGCTCGTGTCGCAAAATTTAGCTGCCATTTTGTTCGGTTTTTCGTTAATATCTTTCGAACTAATTGGAATATCGTAACTCGAATGGGCGAAATGACATCCGTGGATTGTTTCGCGTCTTTTGGTACCTTCGGCGCCCGTCTGCGTCCAGCGGTTCGCAAGAAGATAGACGAAGATACAAACATACATATATACATAGATAGTCACAGTCAGATTTTAATCTCGGAATTAAAGATGTTTTAACATGGAATATGTTCATTTGGCGGTATCAAGGATTTCTATCCAAAGTTAGTTACTCTATGACTTATCGGGTAGATTTGTATAAAAAAAACATAAAAATAAAAACTATTCTTAATATCATAAATAAATATAACAAAATATATGCTTACATGCTAACGATTAAATCTGCATCGAATTTGTGTCATATTAAATCTTAAATTTTTTATAGTAAAATATAAGTTTAACCCTAAATTACATTACTATATTACTACTGTACGTTGATTAGCAACGTTAATATACCTTGCCATAATACGTGGTAGAATAGGAAGCAGAGGTTTTGACAGCAACAGTGCTAATTTTGTTGGTAGTAATAAATGTTTTCCAAAATTAAGGAAATTTATGACAAACCACATAGTTTTGTATGAAACAGAAACACACATTCATATCGACAACCATATGAATATGAAGATAACTATATAAAATGATAGGTTTTTATTTACCCATGAGAGTCACTGAAATTTGTACTTTTTGTTGTTAGAATATTGTTGATAAACATTTCACTGTAACGTAAAAATTAACCAAGAATTAAATTTAAAATTACTTTTCATATAAAAATGCTATAATTTGTGTCACATAGAAATGAAAGTTAATCACTTTATATCTAAATTTCCACGTCAAACCGAATTGATACTACGCAGACGATTTTAAATAATATAAAATAAGAAATGAATAAATGAAATATTTAAAAGAATGACGTCATAATGATAGAAAAATATCATTTTCACCTATTTATTATGTGATGAATTGAACATTTTAATCTCCTGCTTTTAACCGCGGAAAACTGCGTTTAAAACAATTACTTGGGATGACGTCACATTGCTAGAAATATTGCTTCTTTCACTTAGTTATGATGCGATAAATTAAAAACTTAATCGTTTGCGTTTAACCGGGGAAAATAATGCTTGGAATAATGACATGAAATGCTCGAAAAAGGGGGAAGGAATGAATTTCGAACGTTGAAAATTTACAAAAATCTTCCCAGGAATATACCTAAATATTTCCTAAATTTTCACGGCGATTGGATGCATAGTTTTTGAGTCTATCGAGTACACACAGACAGACAGATACAAATTCATATTTATATATATAGATTATACATTCCACTAATTCTTAACATCTCACAATATTAATACTGAAGATATCTATAACTAATTCATTTTTTATAATATCAGAAAATACACATTATGTGTCTAAATTGGTTGCTTATAGCAACCAATTTAGACAATTGTAATGTAATTTCTCAAAATTGGAATAAAATAAATTGATAAGAAATAAGTTATTAAAATTCCAACTACATTTATCTCGCCAAAAAATAAAATAAAATTATAAGCTTTTATTGGCATTTTACTTTGAATGAATCCTTCAATGTTTGCTGAAGTCTGTAGTCTGTAGCCTGTTAACGTCATATTGGTCAGAATTAATTAATGAAATGAAAATGGCGCAAATTCCCTATTTTGAATGTTGGAATATTTGATGGTGATTAAGTTAGTAAAACATTTATTTTCGGACTTTCAATGCTAAGTTTCTAATTCATTTACCGTACCGTCATATATTTATTTGTATAATATTTCCGAGTGTACAAAAAAAAACAAAAAACATTTTTATGCTTTTATTCCAAATGTTATTTTCACATTCAATCGAAGATGGCAAATTTGTCGATAATAATATATGACGTGAGTTACTTTAGATAAATATTAAATAACTTCATTGCTTATTCTGTATTACTTAAATACCGATTGCATCTTTTTCCTTCATAGATATAATTTAATTTGATTTTATATAGTTAGCGCAATTATACTTTGTATGTGTCGGGTATCATTAAGATATTTTAAATATAATTTCCAATAATTTGAAGTTTAATCCTTGACTGATTTTTATCGTTGAAAGTGAAACGGTAGGTATTCTAGTTCTTTTCTGAAGCAATTATAATAAGATTTTTAAGTTTTGATAAAAATTGGTTTAAGCTGATTTTTTAATTACATTTTACGTTCTTATATACATATACATATGTATGTGTGTGCGTGCGCGCGTGTATTCTAAACTAACGTAATAATAAGTCTACTTTAAAGCGATTTTCGATCGATTCTATCCTATCATGGCAAAACTTGGCGCCTATCTTTTGTTCTGTCTATCTATTTGGCGACTCTGAAAATACCAAAATTTATTCATGCTATTAAAACACTTTATGTATCACTTTATTATCACTTTGTTTATAACTTACAAATTTTATAAGTGTATTTGCTACTAAGTGGATTTTTATACTTTTTACTTCATGTACATATTTGTAACTTTTATACAAAAGTATTGCTTCGTGTAACAAAAATAATAGATTTTAGAAATTTAGATACTTATAAGTATGTAATCTAGGACAATTTTATTCTAATTAGAGTAGAAAAATTTCATTCTAAACGCAATGCAAAATTTTATATTTATATTTAATCAAAAAAAAAGATATAAAGATAAAAGTTTGTATGTTTTAAATATTTTTAATTAATTTTAAATATTAAAAATAATGCACTATATTATGATATTCAATATTCTCTGATTTAAAGTTTTTGAAATATAAAGAGTAAATGAAATTGCTTTTTTTTTATCTATACATAAAAGAAAAGAGTGCTGCACTAAAGTCTACTTAATGAATTTATTTTCACTCAGCTAGCAAGTGGCTTTATCTCCCAGCTCAAGATAAAGTCATCTGCTTGTTCAAGATTTCGTGTCAAAACACTTTGAACTAGATTGCGGAGTACTTAAGATTTATTTCGAGAGAAAAACCCATCAGTTCAATAAAATAGCCTCCAAAATAGTATAAAGCAGGAAGTTCCAAACAGAAACTATTATTTTATAGACGATGTTTGTTGAATAAAATTAGAACTACACAGGTTTAAATACAGTTGTTTATTAAGAAAAAAATATTTTAGGTTCCTCATTTTCCATTAAGTATATAATCACGCGAAGTACCTGGAATTGCCCAGGTAAGGGTAAATTTAAAATTAAAATTAAATTTGATCATTTTAAGTTCTTCAGTTATATAAGAAAAAAAGAATGCTGCACAAAAATATTCTTAATAAATTTATTTTCAATGAGCTAGCAAATAATTTTATCCCCGAGATTAAGATAAAGTCATCCGTTTTATCAAGATGTCGTGTCAAAACACTTGAAAAAATTGGGAGTACTTAAGATTTATATCTAGAAAGACACCCTCGAGTTTAAATATTGTCTCCAAAACAGTGTGATGAGGCGATTTAGATCTGATATATAATTGTTTCATTCATAAAAAAAGTAAAATGTTCGGGATCTAAATCTGACCTCATCACATCGTTAGAGATAGAGGACCATAATTTAACGGATTGTTGTAGTCTTGTACGGGGGTCTGATTCCAGTCCCAGATAAGAATCCTGTCTCCGTACTTGACATTAAATAAGAATGTACCTTTGTGGAGTATTTATGAGTCCCTAAGGGACAGGGCCCAATTAGAGGTGATAAGGTTACTCACGTTGGTGGTCTCAGGGCGGGGTTTGCTGAGACCAATGACTTTCTGGCAACTATCCCGATTGGGAGTCAAGAAGAAGGAGGGGACTAAGTTGGATTTGGATGAGAAGGCCCCAGAGAGAATTGCAGGAAAAGGCCCAAGAGATTTGGAGGAGAAGGCCCAAGAGAGTTGGATCGGAATGCCCCACAGAATTGGATGAGAAGGCCCCGGAGAGTTTGGATAGAAGATCCCAGAACGAGAGTTGGATGAGAAGGACCCAGAGAGTTTGGTTAGAAGGTCCCAGAAGAAAAGTTCGTTTCGGAGGTCCCAAAAGGAAGTTGCTCGATACTCCAGCCAAGTCCGCCAGAAAGTTTCCTGCGCAAAATAGTACGGCAGCACCACAGAGACTCAGGAGAAAGCCCCAGATCAACGGTAGATGTAAAGATTCCCTCTCATACCCTTCAACCAGAAGTGTTCCGGGCCCAACACTTTAGACCCACAAAGGTACCCATTTTTTTGCATTACCATTTTGAAATCGAGATTAGGTCCTCTCTCTATACTTACAAAAAATTTCCTAAGTGTATATAAATTTTGTCAGAAGTAATTTAAATAGATTGACTAAGCTTAATTATTGACTTATTAGTGTTTTTTTTTTTGTAAATAGATGTATAAATGTTTTTTATAATAAATCTACTTTTTTATATTAAGCTAGTCTCAGTTGCCATTATTTTAGAGGTTAGTTGATTCATTTTAATGTCTGTAGTTGCTCAGAACCTGTGGTTAAATTGTAGTAAAACAAATATTTAACACAACGCAAATTTAAAATAAATTCCACTATACATTTAATCACAGGTTGTTAATAAATATATAACGAGGACTACACGACAAACAGTATAGATCAGGAAATTCCAAACAAAACGTTTTATTTGGCAGAGAATAATTGTGGAATGAAATTAGAACGGAACGGTTTTATGTACGTTTGTTTCTTGAACAAAAATATTTTCTTTGGTCAAGACATCGTGTCAGAAGACTCGGAAGTAGATTAGGGAGTACTTGAGATTTATCTCGAGAGAAAAACTTTGAGTGCAATAATATTGCATCCAAAACATTATATAATAGAAAGTTCAGCGCAGAAGATTTTATTTTGTAAAGAGTGATTGTGGGATAATATTAGAACGAAACAGGTATAAATACATTTGTTTCTTGAGGAAAAAATATTTTAGGTTCCTTATTTTGCATTACGTATATAACCACGCGAAGTACCTGGAATTACCCAGGTAAAAGGAATGTTTAATACTAAAATTAATGTTGAATGTTTTCAGCTCTTCACCTATATAAGAAAAAAAGAACGCTGCTCAAAAACATTCTTAAAAATTTATTTTCAATGAGCTAGCAACTGATTTTATCTCCGATCTCAAGATAAAATCATCTGCTTGGTCAAGATGTCGTGTCAAAACACTTGGAAGTGGACTGGGAGTACTTAAGATTAATTATATTATAGATCAAGAAATTCCGAATAAAACATTTTATTTAGTAGAAAATGATTGTGGAATGAAATTAGAACTGAACGATTTCAAATACGTTTGTTTCTTGAGCAAAAATATTTTTGGGTCTGATTTCGTATTAAGTACAAATCAAGTACGAGACAAAGTACCTGACTTTGCCCAGGTAAAAGTAAAGTTTAATATTAAAATTCAAGTTGATTATTCTCCGCTCTTCATCAATATAAGAAAAATTATGCTACACTAAAGTCTACTTAATGAATTTATTTTCACTGAGCTAGAAAGTAACTTTATCTCCGAGCTCAAAATAAAGTCATCTGCTTGGTCAAGACGTGTGTCACAACACTCGGAGGTGAATTGGGAGTACTTAAGATTTATCTCGAGATAGAGACCCTTGTGTCCAATAATATTGTCCCTAAAACAGCTAAGAGAAGGAAATTCTATACCGAACGTTTTATTTTGTAGAGAATGATTTCGGAATGAAAGTAGTACGAAACAGCTTTAAATAAATGTGTTTCTAGAGAATATATTTTTGGATTTGCATTAAGTGCACATTCAGACGAAGTACCTGGCTTTGCCCAAGTAAAAGTAAAGTTTAATATTAAAATGAAAGTTGATTATTTTCTCTAGGTTATTAACTGTTCTATAAACTAGGATATTTTCCAGTTATCCACCAGACTCAGCAATAATATGGCGTATTCTCAGAACAAAATTATGAGAAACCCGTGTAAGCGTTTCAAGCAAATTGGCTTCACATGCAGAACAGATGTACTGCTCCAGTTATGCAATTGTTTCTGGCGGTACACCTGATCTTTTAAAAGTCCCCACAGAATAATATCGTAGTTTAGATATTTCCATACTGCAGCACCATCAATTATGGAATATTGTAACTAATTTAAAAGTTTGTCTGCCTGAAAATTTACTATTGTCCCAAGTATATTGCAATAAACTGTGAATTTCTATCACTGTATGTTTAGTTTTTATTGATTTTTCAAATATACCGATCAGTTTTGAAACACAATGTATATAGGCAGTTAGATAAACCATTTACACCTATTATTCAGATGCTAGTCTCATAGATATCAAGGAAAAATATATTAAAACGAAAGTGTGTCCCTGAGATTGATGCTAAAAAAAGACGCATTAAAGAAACTTAGAGAACGAAAAGAATGTTTCTTTTTTCAGTCGTCCTTGTTAGAACTGAAACTTTTTCTCCTCAATTACATTTAGGCTATCTCAATTTCTACACTTTCGATAGTCATTATCATTTCCTTTATGTTAAATTCGATCGCAAATCTACTTTCTTTTATCTTAATCCAAAACGAAAAGAACACTTTATTTTGGAAGGGAGTTTATTTATAACACTTCATTGCGTTGAATTATTTTCTTTCTGACGTGTTTCGTAATTCTATGAAATAGTTTTAATTTCTCCTACAACATTTAGTGAATGAAGGTCAGTGAAAATTTGCTTATAATTCAATCTGTTTTTATATTTCTGTCATTTCATTTTTAAAAAAGCATACGGTTTACTATTCATATAAGTACGATATTTTTATACGAGGGTTACTCTGAAATTTTTGAGATACGTGCAGACGAGAATTTACAAAATAAAAATAACAGTTTAATTTTAGAATACAAAGTATTTTAACACAGTAGACGATTTAATTTTAAAGCAGGATTAAATGAAGAAGAATGCTTTCAACGGTTGCAATTGGCATTATTGATGAATCTCCAGCTCGTGCTACTGTATTTAGCTAGTTTAAAGAATTTAGCAGAGGTCGCCATTTTCTTCGGGATGAAGAACACACAGAAAGGCCACCATAGGCAGTAATCCCGGATAATGTGTCTGTCATACGAAAAATGTTAAGGGATGATAATCGCTGTACCTATCAAATTATACAGAAGGAACACAACATTGGATCCGCAGCCATACACAAAATTATTAATGAAGTATTACACATGAAATAAGTAGTTTGCCGTTGGGTTCCCCATAATCTAACTGAGCACCAAAAAGGGGAGCGTGTCAGAATCAGTAAAGAAACTCTTAAAGTGCTAAATGATGGTGGCTACTGCATCATTTCTAAAATTGTAACGGGTGATGAAACTTACATACCATTTCTTGACGTTCAAACACGTTGAAGATGATCCCACGCCGACAACGGTGAAAAGACAACGCCCACTGAAAAAAGTGATGTATGCCGTTTTCTTCAGAAGTACGGAATTGGTCAAAGCCATCAAGTTGGAAAGACAGAAGACAGTGACAGCAAACTGATATAGGGGAAAATGGGGTAAAATGGACCACGGGGTAAAATGGACCATCCCCTATTATTTATTTTATTTATTATTTTTAATGTTTAATACTTTGATACATAACTGACAGCACTGCAGTCTTGAAAATGAATGTGTAATTGTGTGTTTAGCTGACAATTTAGCCATTTTATTCTAGAAAGTTGATTTGTGGTAGTCAGAAGTAAATATTTTCATCATAATATATCTTCTTCTCTTCATTTAAGAATTGTGATTTGGAGGATTTAACTTCTCACAATAAAGAGCTAAGATGATGTATTATTATATTTAATGTAGCTAAAACAATTTAATATAAGATTAGTTCTTTTTTTCTGACACTTTTTGTCAGAATTACACATGGGGTAAAATGGACCACCAGAACCTGGGGTAAAATGGACCATGGTCCATTTTCAGGTTGTGTTTTTTTTATTTCTGTAATGCTTTCTAAATTGATTTTATGTGTGATACTTTAAAAAACATGCAGGATTTAAAGTAACAGATATATGGCAATTCAATGAAAATGTCTTTGAGGATATCCAATATCACTCATCATATGTGACTGATCAATCGTCACCAGATTTTGAATTAACAAGTACAGCTGATCGTCAACCAAGCACAGGTAATCAGCAACCAAATACATCACAATCTACAAAGTGAAAATCATCAGTTGAAAACAATATCACCTTTTGAATTACGCCCCTTGCCAAAAGCTAGCATGAGCAAGACAACAAACGAAAAAAGGGTGCATCAAAAATTCTAACTGATATATCAGTGAAAACGATGATTGAAAAAATGTCAAAGAGAAAGAAGAGAAAAAATTAAAACAGAAAAATGCTGCTTTAGTTAAAGATAGGAAGAATTTAGAAAAATGTTAGTCTTAACTAAGCAGAAAAATGATAAAACTGTGTATTTTAAAGCAAATAAAGAAAATTTATGTGGATCAGAAAGTTTGAGTGATTCGGAAAATATGTCTGTTTATAGTGATACTTAACACAGTGATAAAGAAAGCAATTCACAGCATGATGCTAATTCTGATAATGAATTAAAAGTTGGCAGGAATGTTTTGGTTAAATTTTTGACAAAAAAGAAAGTGGTTCATTTGGTTGGTTTAATAACAGGAAAAAATGATGAAGATTACGCTCTTGTGAAATTTATAAGGCAAAAACCTAATCAATATGTGTTCATTTTCCCTGACAATGTTGATGAATCGCTCGGAAATGTTTAAGATATTGTGATGAGTCTCCCAGATCCTACTGCTTCTCAAGAAAATAGCAGACTTTCAGTAACACACAAATCTTTTGTTGTATCATTCATTAACTTCAATATTCGCTAATATTATGCTTTATGTGTACAGATTGAAGCTATAGAAAATAAATATAATACATTTTATGTTTTGTGCTATTAAATAATGTACTACATTTAAGTTATCTGTAGAATTTTTTTGTGGTCCATTTTACCCCGTGCCATGGACCATTTTACTCCGGGGTCGGGGTAAAATGGTCCACTTTGTCACTTGCTATTAAAAAAATTATAATAAAAAAAGTAATTATAATAATTGGATTTGACTGAGTGTAATATAAAGCCTAATATATAGGCGATGTGCATATATATTTTCAGATTCAAAAAATCATTAGTTTGAGAGCAAATACTCAAAATTCACAAAAGCGGACCATTTTACCCCGGTTTCCCCTACCACTAAATGCTTCCACAAATTCTACAAGAAGTGAATGTTAGAGGACTAATGCTTCAACATGACAATGCATCTTCACATACAGCCGGATTAACAGTTGAGTTTCTTAAATAAAAACAAATTAAAACAAATTGATAGATCATGCACCGTATTCACATGATCTAGCTATATGTGACTTTTGGTTATTCTTTAATCTAAAATAGAACTTACGGGTACTTCGTTTTCATTCAGAAGAAGAGATTGTTGTGGCTATAAATGCATTTTTTCATCTATTCCAAGAAATGAATGGCTTGAAGCATTTAATCTGTGGAAAATTCGTCTACAAAATTACATTGATACTGGAGGAGACTACTTTGGGCACACCTAAAATTTTGTAAGTATAACTTTAAAAATCTAGTTGCATCTCAAAACTTTCAGAGTGACCCTCGTTCATTTCTTGGAAACATCTCGTTAACTGCATGCTTAAATGTTGATTCTAGTTGACTCTGCTGGTTAAGTTTGGTCAACAAACGCCATCATGCCTTCAGTGTGTTGCAATTGTCACTACTTCTGAGCAGAGCTTTAACTAGGTCCTGTAGTGCCCATGGTAAAAAAACTAGTCTGCTTCCATACTACTATGCATAGTGAGAAAATATGTAAACAGTTATTTTTTTCTATACCATATATTCTAAATGACCTCAAATATTTTGTTAATTCTTAAAGTGTTACAAAAATATTAATTTTTAATTTTTCTTCTATTTTTGCATTATTAATACTTAAAAATATTTCTGAACATTCTGAGGGTATTATTTTTCTCATAAGTTGAAAAGTTTATTTAAGGGAAATATTTTTTATTTGTACGTTGAACTTTTATAAAAAAATTATCGAAGAAATTAAATAAAGTTTAAGTAAATAAAGTTAAATAAAGTTTAAATAAAGTTTAAAAAAAAGTTTAGTCTAAATAAAGTTTAGTTCTAATAACTTTATAAAATTCAAAATTTAAAACAAGTTCTCAGATTATATTAATGAATATTAGGAGTGTTATGTAAATATGTTGTAAGAATGTAAAACAATGAAAAAAATGAAAATTTATATAAAAATAATTTTTAAACACAGTGTATTTTATATTAAAAAAATTTTAATTTTTGCTTATTTCTACTCCGGGAGAATCGTTCTCTTTCAGAACTCATTATCTTTATGGTGATGCGTTCCTATGACCGATGCGCCAGTGGCAAATGCTACCTTTGCCACGCCCTATTTACGGCCCTGCTTTCTGTGTAGGTCTGTGTGACTGCATTACTTCAGAGATAATTCAAAAAATTGTTTGTGACTATGAGGTGGGTACTTCCGCAATCAAAGTAGCCGAAATGTTTGATAGCTCAAAAGGCAATCAATCAATCAAGCGCCAAACTAGGCCCATATGGCTGTGAGTTCCTCCAGGCTTATCCCGGTGATGGTGGGCAGATCGCGAGTACTGGGAGACCCAACCTTGCACTAAAACCTCGGAGAACCCTGAGAGCGCACGTCGCGCTACAGGCGCAATCCACGAGCGAACGCAGAAGACGATTACTACGGGAGAGAGAATTTAGAAGACTATTGTATGATTAGCGGACCTCTAGAAGCCGGAATTAGTGAGGGTGGAGTGAATCAAGTGAACCAAGACTAAGAAGAGCAAATGAGAAGGAATTTAGCTCGCTACTCTTAAATGACGGGAGAACAACTAAGCCAAATGAAGAGAAACAGGAAATTTTGAGAGACGACAACCGCAACCCTGGATCATTACACAAAAGTCATTGCGACAGAACTTTGGACCGCCCTGTGGAACCCCCATGACTCGCTTTACTCAAAAAATTCCCTCTGAAGCTTCGCATGGCTCCATTCGCTAAAATAAGCCCTAACCTAACCTAACCACACTAAATAGATTAAAATAAAAAGGGGGGATTTAGGTGTCAGGAACATGTGGTCCCCAAGTTGGGATTGCTCCCTTGAGTTAGCTGCGAGGGTCTGCCCCTGGAGTCTTGGCCTCGGCTGACACGAACCACACAAGAAAAAAGGAGGATGTGGTCCACAAGATGGGATGGTCCTTGAGTTAACTGCAAGGGCCTGCTCTTGAAGTCTCACGCGTACTACGCTAAAGCGAAGATTTATACCACATGCCGGAAAAGCAGAATCATCTGCTAGGGGATAAGGTGGACAGAAGTGTCTATTGGCTTCTCTGGATTGATGGTTTTAGAAAAAAGAGGGGCAATAAAATATGATAACCTGCAAAAGACACTCAACTGAATGTTGGGATCACAAACAGTAATAACACAAAAGAAACGAAAAAAAAGATCTCCATAAGCAGGAAATTTCATCGAGAAATGGAGTTCCAAAACCACTCATCATTTATGCGAATGCGAATGACAGAAAAACTTGCTGCCAAAGCCCTGAGACTTAAAAGCGATGGAAGATTCATAAAGACGGACGAGTCTTACTTCACACTGCTTCCAACTGTTGATAGAGGTTACGTTTGACAAATACTATTACAAGAATATTATGCAGACTGCTTGCTGCTAAAAGTAAAAAGTGATGATGATTCGTTCAGGTTTTGAAATTCGTGCGGGTTGTTAAATATATGCTTGAGCTTAAATGTTGATTCTAGCTGACCCTTTTGGATATCCTGTGGTATTTGTCCCAAAACGCTACAATGTTCTCAATACGTTGCAATTATCTCTACTTGTCAGAAAGGATTTCTGTATATTTTTTGGGAGTGTATTACATCAGAGATAATTCGAAAGTTTGAAAATTGTTGATGATTATATGGTGGGTGCTTCTGATAATCAAGATAGGTGAAGGGTTTCATGATTAGTTTCTGCACCTCGAGATTTACACCACATACCGGAATAGCAGGAAAACATCACCTAAGTAACAACGTGGACGAAATCATGTTGACTGCATGGGACACACGGTCTTTCAAGAGAGTATGACAAAAAAAAAGACCTGCAACAAAAACTCATCTGAATATTGAGATAACACTATTATTATCAAAAAATGAGATATCTTTATAAGCAGGGAATTCCAGGGATAAATGGAAATCCCAAACCACTCATCAGCCTTGTAATGCCTGTGACAGGGAAATATGCGTTTAAAAACATAGGACAAGGGATTATGGAATTATAAGATTCATTTTGTTGGAGGAGTCTAACTTCACACTGCTTCCAACTTTTGACCGAAATTACGTTTTGTGAATACCATTCCTAGATTATGATGTATATTGTTTGTTGCTATAAGGAAAATATGGTGGAGAATCGTTAATCATTTAGGCAGCAACAAAGTGTAATCCATTGGCCGAATGATTACATGCAAGTTCCCTTTATTGGCAAGGAATATGTGACCATTATGATCATAGCAATTCCATAGTAAAATGTTCGGCCTCAAATAATTAAAAATAAAAATCTACATGTATCTTATCCCCCATGTCAGATCTAAAAAAGGGGTAGTTGGAAATTAAGTAACTTATAAAAGATTTTAAAAGGGAACCCTTTTATAATAATAAACTAAATGAAAAAGACCCACGCTTGCGTAACTTTTTGAAGTAATGCGGTCAAGCTCAAAGATATTTCACAAGAAGTTGATGACTAATCAAGCGATAAGAATCAGTTAGCGCGTAGACACGGAGCTGTCAACACATTCTAAGCTTAGGTTCACCAAGAATATTTTAAATGGCGCAAGAGATGCCTGAAACGGAAATATATTAAATAAAGAAGCGTTTTACGAAGAAAGAAATTATTCTACGCCTTAACCATTGGATCATGTCATATATTATATTATATAGAAATATATATATATATTAATTAATATTAAGATATATAATATATATATATATATATTAGTATATAAATTATAAATATATATATTTATATATTTTATATATATATAATTATATTTATATAAATATATATATATAATTATATTATATATATATTTATATAATATATTTATATATTAATATAAATTATATATATTATATATTTTATATATAATATATATATATATTATATATATATAAAAATATATATTTATATATATATATATATATAATATATATATATATATATATAAATATAAATATATATATATAAATATATATATATATAATATATTATATATATTACATATTATATTTATATATATATATATTAAATATATATATATTATATATATATATTTATATAATATATATAAATATATATATTATATATATATATATACATATATACTACATAAAATATATACATATATATATAGTATATATATATATATTTATCATATATATATATATAATATATTATATGTATAAATATTATATATGTATATATATTTATATGTATATATGTATATTTTATTATGTATGTATATATATATTAATATATATATATATATATTTATATATATATACATATATATATTATATATACATATATATATATATATATATACATATATATATATATACATATATATATATACATATATATATATATATAATTATACATATACTTTTATATATATATACATATATATAATATATATACATATATGTATATATATATACATACATACATACATATATATATATATATACAATATATATATACATATATTAATATATATATACATATATATATATTATATATATTATGATATATATATATATTATATATCACCAACTATTTATTACATCTTTTGCACTTTAATCAGCTCCTACTTGCATTCATGGAAAACACACTTAGATCAAATTGTGACCGTCAGAGAAAGTCTTACTAATTTAACTCGCATTAATGAATATTAAATATATTTTCTTTTATTTTAAAAAAACTAAATCTTTTTCCCATCCTTTTTCTTCAGGATACATTTTTCAAAGCGATTTATTATTTTTTTTCTCCAAAAATACTCTGTAGCACATATGCTTTCTTCGTCTTAATCCTATTACGAAAGTCCTTATAACTATAACAAAAAAAATCTAGTTCGATAATACATTCACTTACGGTGCTTCAATTCCAAGTATTTCAAAGCATCTAATTTCATTAAATGTTTTTCGTGCCTTTTCAAAAGAAAACTCACAGACGTTTACTTGATTTTATTCAAATACGGAAAAAATTTAAATAGAAGATACATGTAAATATACATATACTTATTTCAGAACCCTATACCTGCAGTTATTTAATTATTTATTTTTATTTAAGCTTTTGCTGATACATATACGTAAATATGTATTTAAAAATTTTATCTTTTAGGTATCTCATTTAATCTCTCTATATGAATATCTATGTATGCTTATGTACATGTATCTCTCTCTGAATCGTTAATCATTTAGGCAGCAACAAAGTGTAATCCATTGGCCGAATGGTTACATGCAAGTACCCTTTATTGGCAAGGATTATGTGACCATTCTGTTCATAGCAATTCC
>CM063497.1:100184372-100196872 GCA_032207245.1 Pardosa pseudoannulata | reverse complement strand
ATGTGTCCCGCATACAATGTGTTAAAGTGATTTGAAGAGAGAAGGAATGACTTTATTACGAACTCCACGGTCAATTGCAATGGAGGCACAAGTTGGAGGCACATTAAGATGCAGTGGACAAGAGTCACATAATGGTCAAAAGGTTAGGACCTGAACCATGGCCACCTGAAACTTGAAGTGGTTCCCATGGGAAACTGATGGAGAACCCTGGAATGCGTTTGGGGTAGGATCCAGAATGCACATGGTAAGCATTTAATCGCTTCATTTGTAATTTTATAAATCTGTCAATAAATAAGGAAACAAATTTAATTATTTAATATTTCTTAGAGATTTAAAAATATTTACATCTTACATTAACTCCTATTCAGATACCCAGGTTCACAAATCAAAATTTATAAACTATTTAATAACTAATACCAAGTTTTCATGTTACTATTGGAGGAAAATTTACCAGTAATTTACCAGTAAAATGGTATTTATATTTCCGTTTACCTATTTACCGGTGCAACAGCTGATAAATTTGCAAACCCTGGTACACATAATCTCTTATTTCCCTACGATGCAGTACAAATTCTCAACAATGTATTTGAACAATTTAGTAGATCTTTAACTTTTTCATGGGTTAGGAAAAAATGGTAGTGAATTAATATTAAAATATTAATAACTAGCATATAGCCCGTCATATGACGGGATTAGTAAAATTTTTAATTTTCCAGAACTGTAAAGAATTCTATGAGGCAGGCAAAAAAATGGTTTGTTTCTTGTCTGAGAATTAACTGGTACACGATCAATAATTTTTGTATCTTCACACTCCTCTAAAGTCTCCCGATACTGTGAATGCAGTTTATAATCACATTGAATTCATTTAGTCAAACCGTGTGGTTATGTATAAAAAACAAACATACAAACAAACAAACCTCTCAATTTTGAAAGATATATAATATAAACACTAGATATTTATTAGTCCATGAAATAGACTCCTAGACTTTTATGAAAAGAATTAGTTGTTAATATCGGTGATAAAACTTTCATTCAACAAAAAATAATCGACGATTAAATTTAAAATTATCACATATGTACCTAATCTATTATTTAAGCCAAATATAAAAGAAAATTATTTACGTAATTCCTAAGATCAGTGATAAAACATATGAAAATAATGCAGACGATATTTAAATAATTTAAAATAAGAAAGGATTAAACGAGATGGTGGAAGAAATAACGTCATAATGTCTGAAAAAATGTAATTTATACCTATTTATTTTGGTTTGGTTGGTTGGGAGAGCTACGGTCTACTGTTTTGCACACGAGGGCTAATGAGAGCGGGACCTACAGTTTAAAGCCGATTCCGAACG
Source organism: Pardosa pseudoannulata (assembly GCA_032207245.1). Taxonomy (NCBI): domain Eukaryota; kingdom Metazoa; phylum Arthropoda; class Arachnida; order Araneae; family Lycosidae; genus Pardosa; species Pardosa pseudoannulata. The sequence continues at coordinate 100,195,517 of CM063497.1, read as the reverse complement.
GCTACAAACATCCATGCCAGCAGCAGGATTCGAACCAGCGAACTCCGGTTCCGAAGAGCAGCGCTCTACCATTCGGCCATCATTCGGCCCTTATTTATTATGTGATAAATTTGATCGCTTGCTCTTAACCGCGGATAATAAGGCTTGAAATAATGTCATTAAAATCTCGATAAGGGAGGAAGGGGTGGATTTCGAACGTTTTAAAGACTCTCTTTGAAATTTGCTAACCCTAATTCACCAAGAATCCGACATGGATGCCCTATCCATTCCAGGTCCAACCGCTTCATAAATTCGTGGACAGACGGACAGATAACTTAGGCTATTATTATATAGCGGATAAGGGTTACTGTAGTGTATACATGTATGTATGCTTAGATATTTGGTTTGTCTGAACTCAGATATAAGTATCCAAAACTACATCCCTGAACACACAAAAACATTTAGAGATTCCTTGCGCCAGCACAAATAACTCCCAGTTTGGGAATCGAATAAATCGGCCACCTGTCGCGTTCTCCGTACTAGACTGCTATCATCGCGTGACTGTCTACCTTGTATATGCATACATACGAGCTTCGATTCCATTACTTTGCAGACACATTTCTATATACATGTCTGATATGAGAAACACCTGTTGCTTCCCCTTCGACCCCTTCATAGCGTGACCGTGGAGCATTTTGAGGAATTTTATGGGATTTTAGGAAGGTGTGGTGAGATTGGAAGGGTGGGGTAGATCCTGTACAACCCCTCATTTATACAAAAGGTCGTTTGCACTTTATGGAATCTACTTTTTATCTATTTTTATCGTATGCATTTTGCTATAGAAATGGAGCAATATTCTAACAGTTTACAATTTTTCTGAAATGTTACTAATATTTTGTTTATATGCCAACCAGTTTGTATAGTGGTTAGCGTATTGTGCTCCCCTACGATGGGTTTTGGGTTCGATACTTGAGTAATTCTTGTATGTGTTCATATGTTATACCTTAATAGGGAGCGACGTTGCCTTACTTATATGGTGCCCCCCATAATAAAAAGAATAACAAATCAGCTTATTGTGTGGTAAAGTACTAAAAAGACATGTGCTCCTCATCTGTAAAAAATATTTATATTGAAATACGGAATAAGAGATTTATTACATTGTCAGGAACGATGTTGCCTAACTTATATGATACCCCCATAATAAAATGGGCAACAAATCAGCGGATTGTATGGTAACAAAACAAATAAATGCACGTGCTCGGCATCTGTAAAAAAAATATTTATTTTGGAATACGGAATAACAGATTTATTCCATTGCCTGGAACGATGTTGCCTAACTTATATGGTGCCCCCATAATAAAAAGGGCAACAAATTAGTGGATTGTGCGGTAAAATACTAATAAAAGCAAGTACTCCGCATCTATAAAAAATGCTTATATTGGAATAAGGAATAACAGATAATTACATTATCTGGAACGATGTTTCCTAACTTATATGGTGCCCCCAAAATAAAAAGGGCAACAAATCAGCGGATTATATGGTAAAAAACTAATAAAGGCAAGTACTCCACCTCTGTAAAAAATATTTATATTGGAATACGGAATAACAGATTTATTACATTATCTGGAACGATGTTGCCTAACTTATATGGTGCCCCCAAAATAAAAAGGGCAACAAATCAGCGGATTATATGGTAAAAAACTAATAAATGCAAGTGTCCCGCATCTGTAAAAATATTTATATTGGAATAAGGAATAACAGATTTATTACATTTCCAGGAACGATATTGCCTAACTTATATGGTGCCCCTATAATAAAAAGTGTAACAAATCAGTGGATTGTATGGTAAAAAAACTAATAAATGTAAGTGCCCCGCATCTGTAAAAAATATTTATATTGAATACGGCGTAACAGATTTATTACATTGTCACTAACGATGCTACCTAACTTATATAGTGTTCCCATAATAGAAAGGGCAACAAATCAGCGGATTGTATAGTAAAAAAATAAATAAATAAACGCAAGTGCCCCTCTTTTGTAAAAAAAAAAAAAATATTTATTTTGGAATACTGAATTACATTGTCTGGAACGATTTTGCCTAACTTATATGGTGCCCCCATAATAAAAAGGGCAACAAATCAGCGGATTGTATGGTAAAAAAAACTAATAAATGCAAGTGCCCCGCATCTGTAAAAATATTTATATTGGAATATGGAATAATCCAATATAAGCAGATTTATACAGAAAAACAGATTTATTACATTCTTAGGAACGACGTTGCCTAACTTATATGGTGCCCCCATAATAAAAAGGGCAACAAATCAGAAAACTGTATGGAAAAATGCTAATAAAGGCAAGTGCCCCGCATCTGTAAAAAATATTTATATTGGAATACGGAATAACAGATTTATTATTACATTGTCAGGAAGGATGTTGCCTAACTTACATGGTGCGCTCATAATAAAAAGGGCAACAAATCTGGAAATTGTACTGTAAAATGCTAAAAATGGCAAATGCCTCACATTATTGTTAAATTATTGAAATACAGAATAGTAGATCTTATTACATCGTTGTTCAAAGTAAAGCAAGACTTTAAAAGCAAAAAATTTCAATGTTCAGATATCAAAGGAAGTACCCATTAATTTCGTTTGTGCCAATTTCCATAAGTTTCAGTTACGATTGAACGTACACACAAGAAAACTGACAAGGACGTATTTATAGGGAGAATGTGAGGTGGTCTGGAAAATATTTTCAGTGTATGCAATTTAATTTTTTTAAGTTATATTTCATACAAATTTGAGTATGCATTTAAAGCACATATTCTGAACAGAATAGACTATTTTTATCAATATCAATTAAATTCCAAAATAAGTAATTATTATGTTTTTTAAGCTAAAGTGATTTTGCAAATTTATTCTTCATAATTCTATGCATTCAATATTAAGTTGGTAGTTCGAATAGACATGATTTTTGTACATTACTAAATTCCTCTTAAAATGTTGAAAGATAGTTTTAAACCATGAAGAGTGTAAAAAAGGTTCTTCACATTAGAGCTGGTCACAGTATATTGCCAAATGTAGCTTTACTTTCCATATAGGCATTACTATCAATGCGGATTAACCCATATTGTACCACACCAACTAAATATTTCTGAAAATTTTTAAAACTTTATCCATAACATTAATATGGCGTAACTAAGCATATAAAACAAAAATTTTAAAATAAATTTTTATTTTTTTAAGTAATTAGCTGTACTATAATTAGGCCAACTGTCCAATACACTACTAAAATGTAACAAGTACCACTTACATTGCATTACGCTGATTCATAGGTGAAATTTAGGAAAACATTTAAAGCAAAGTTCAACATTACATTTTAAGCACACTGTTGTTGCTTTTCTTTTGCAGTTCTTGAACTGGTATTTTTGATAAGGGGTAATAGAAAAAGGATATCCGTTGTAGGATGCTAATACCCAAAATTTATATCCAAATTTTACAGGTTTATTTTTTATGAACATCTTACAACTATGCCTTCCAAAATATTTTACCATTCTTTCATCGATGAAGAGATTTTCAGAAAATGTACCAAATTGCTTCAAGGTTATGCTGATTTTGTCATAAAAAGGTCGAATTCTACAATAACGATCTTGCGGATCAATTGAAGAATCATCGTTAAAATGGATAAAGTGTTTGGTGTCCTAATATCGTTTTCTGGACCTAGCGTTAGTCACTAATGTAGTGCCAATGTCTGTAATACTACAAGTAACCTCCACTATGTTTAAAAAATAATAATTAATATAAAATTAAAGATTAAAAAATGACAACTTTTAAGGGGTTGCTAAAAATATATTTTACAATACAATTTATTTTGATTTCTCAGTTTTTTTGTTACTGTGATAAAGTGTGTCTATTTTAAAGGTCTTAAAATAAAATCCACTCAGAAAATGTTTATAACTTTATTATTAAATGGAATTCTATTTGCTGTCCTGTTTATAGGACAGCGGTCCAATATGGGTTAAGGTTTGAACGAGATGGCTTTAAAGGCTACAAGAATTAATTGGCATATATAATATGGTAACTAAAAGATTTCTGATTATGCAATATTATTTTAGGAGTTTTTTGTAATACAATGTATTGTGTTTTTATTCATTTATTAACATGTCCTACAACATGTCACAGTGGTACTTTTATGAGATGTAGTTGTGCACCTCCCCTTTTGATTGCAATCTGTAATCCATATGAAAACAAATTTCATACAACTGATAGTCAATCTAATTTAGTCAAACTAAAAATTAAACAGACTTCTTAAACAGTCTTAAATTGTAAAAAAAAATGGAATTGTAAAAGTTATAGTTGCAGAGTATCAGCAATGTGTTTTAAATGTAAATGAACATAAACTTTTAAAAATAAAACTAACGTTTAATTTACTTAAAACATACAAAGAAAAGGTTTAAGGCAAATAAACATAGTATAGAATCCTTTAAACTGGTAACATAAACTGTTAAACAATATTACTAGTAGTAAAAGAAAAACATTGAAAACGATTACAAAAATGAATATATTTGACCTTACTAAAACTTAGGTTAACCCAGAACCAGGCACGAGCAGAACCTCATAAAGCGAAGTTGTTTTGCACTCCTCATCACGCAGATCGACTTCTCAAGCCACAAACAAGTTAAAATGAACCGCTTAAGTAAAAACTTGTATTATTAAATTCGTTGGGATAAATTTCCCTTACCCAATTAGAAGCTGACTATTTTATGGAGTTGAGAAGTCGGCCTGTCCAAAGGTTAGATTAAGACATGTACTTTTGACTAGTATTTTGTGTATGAGTGAACAAACCAAGGTGTTTCATTTGACAACAACAACGAGTATTGATGCTGCCAGTCACCGAATTTAGTAATCAGTAAGGTACTGAGGGAACGATGTGGACGGAAAAAGACCTGGCACAACAAAGCGCAGTTGTGATCTCTATATACATAATTGTGTTTTACGCTGACCCATCCGAAGACATACAGCAGCAACTATGATGACCGTGCTACGACAGTGACCCCATAATGGCTACCAAGCCACCGCTGACCTACGAGAGGCCCGTCATGGTCCGAAACTTGATTTAGTCCAACTCGGTAATGAGCAAACACTACAGAGGTAAGCTCGGGCTACCGAGAAGGACATAGGAAAAGATCACTCAGGCACCCCGGGATCGTGAACCCCGTACACACCTAAAGGAGGTGTGCCCCTGGGGGCTCTCTATATACATAAAAGAATGAACTGTTTCACTACGGAATTTGAAAAAATTCTTTAATTCCCTTTAATTTTATTTATTTACATTCATTTACAAGGGTTTTAATTTTAATAATGGCAACTATTTATTTACCTGGATTACAAAAGTGATTCATGTCACCATATTTTACAGTCCTTCTATATAGTCCTCAGCATCGTGTATAACCTGTTTTCCTCGATGTGGAAATCGCAGAACACCTGCAGCAGCGCCTGTTCTGTTGATAGTTCGAATGGACCGGTCTATTGCCGCAAGAATCTCTGGAACAGTTCTGGAGCGAATGCCACAAAGTGGTTTCTTCATCATGCGAATTAAGTCACAAGGGCTTATATCCGGGGAGTATGTTGGATGGTAAAGCACTTCCCAGCCTCGTCCATCGAACAAATCGTCACAGCTTGAGCTGTATGTGGCCGAGTAATGTCATGCAGAATAATAGGGCGGTTCTTCAGAAATTGCATAATTTTTCTCATGCTCAGGCGTTCTTTCATAATGTACAGCACAGCCATATGCGCAAATCCTCTCTTTAGGACCAGCTCACGAATCTTTTGGTATCGATCGCTGTCTATTAGTGCGGCAACAGCATGCACTTCTGCATCGCTGACACTAGGACGACCTGGCGTCTGCCACTTTTGGTGTTCTTCATTGAAGGCTTTTACACATCTTGATACACTTCTGTAAGCAATGCAGATTTCTTTCATTCCTCTTGAAGCCCTAGATGACATTATAGTGCTGTACGACCTGTGGCACATTTAATTTTTATCCATTTTCGTTGTTCTTGTTTTGAAAACATCCTGATAATACTTACTTTATACCTCAAGATAATGCAAGAATTAGTTTTTCGCGTCACTCTGCATTCGTAAGACGCAGAAAGGGTAAGTCTTTTTGCTGAGATGTAAGGAAGGTATGTAGCTCACGTGTGGTATACGCGACATTCTTTGATTTGTTGCGTAGCGTTTTTATAGCAGTGTTGCCACTATTAAAGTTCAAATCCTCGTATTTATTTCAAACAGTAATCTTGGCCTACCGTCATACTGGTATCTTATAGTAAACAGATAATTGAAGACTTTCAATTTTATATACCATTGTAATTTTAAAGATTTCTATAAAATATTATGTCTCAGAAAAGGGAAAGCTTTCCCACAAAAATATTTGTGTTTTCTACCCCTAAACATTCCACTCTTTAGTTTATGTGTTACGAATTCCCGAATCTACCTCCCTATCCCATTCTTTCATCTTTTAGTTGTTTTACTTTCTGTTCGTTTGCATTTCTCTGCTTACTGTTAGAAATCTCTGGGTCAGAGGGCTCGGCCCAAGCAATCCAGTTGCATCACGGCCTTGTATGTCTCGTATGGAAAACACTCAATATGACTCACTGGAAAAATGCCATCTTTATATACTTGAAGATATATTGGCTTCAAAATGGTTAACAAAGTGACGGAGGATGTTTTTCGGGGTAGCCTGTGGAGTAAGGACAAATACATTCCGTAAAAAGCTAGTTTCAAACCGTGCCATGTGTGAGAATGCAGCTATGTTTTACATAAGGTTTGAGAAACTGATTTGCTCGCTGCATTCGCACATTGTGGGTTGCATGCCCAAGTTTTAATATAACTAAATATATATAATAGTATACATATATATATATATATATATATATATATATATATATATATATATATATATATATATATATATATATATATATATATATATATATACATATACATATATATATATATATATATATATATATATATATATATATATATATATATATATATATATATATATATATTATATATATATATATATATATATATATATATATATATATATATATATATATATATATATATTTAAAGATAGCAAAAAATATTTCTCAGGTGTATAAATGGCAGTTTTTATAATGCAACGTACAGTTATTTTTTTTAATTGTTAATTTAAAAGGTGTATTGCCCACATAAGATTTTTTTATGTCTGCAGTTGTTTGATGTCTGGAAAGTAACATGATTGCGATTTCATAGAAAACATATTTATATCCCCGAATTATAAAACGGGGTAAAATTTGCGTTTATTACATTTTAACAAAAATTAGAAAACGTTTCAAAATATTCCACGAATCAATTTTAAAACAGTATTGAATAAACATTTTCTTACTTAGAAGTTACTTAAAATCTCATATTACGGTGAAGAAATCATTTTCTATGAAGTAATTTTATTCCTTTTAATTTCAAATTGAAGTTATTTAGAAATATGTAGAAGCTATAAACCTTGAAATTAATTTTACTGAAAAAGGTGTTTTTTCAAATTTTCTCAATAAATTCACTGTCTCACACAAGTCACTGTAGACATCGCTAAAATTGTCCTTTTTTCATTGTTGCTTATTTCATTTAGTATTTATAGTATTTGAAATAGAGTTTTTAAACACTTTTTCAGTTCATCCGAAAATTCAATCATCTGGTGTAATGCAGAGGCAGTTCACACATTTTTAGACGATGTATATTGTAGTCACAAAACTAAATTATAAAAACAATTCTTGTGTATGAAATGTTCTATGTGATAGCCCTTAATCTGAACTATCTTGCGACACCATAATTTCCAGGATAATAATGCCTTTTGAAGTGTCAGAAGAGGTATTCTATCCCATTCCTCCTGAATAGCTATCCAGAGTCCTGTGAGGTTTGTGGGACGACGTTTGAATAATGCAAATTTTAAAAGTCTGAAAGCACAAAAATACATAGGTGATACATTGAGAGATTTAGCACGGATATCAATGAAGGGTATGGCCTTGATATCGGTTTTTTGTTCCATTTCTTTTAGGAAATTTACAGTGGATTTTGATGTGAGACTGCTAGCTTTGTCTTCATGGAGTTCCACAGATTGATGGCACTGCGGGTAAAGCGATGGCATTTCAGTCAGAAAAATTGGCGATAAAATATGTTGTTGATGGTATCTGGAGTTAATCTTGACATTTTCTTCAGCTATCTTTATTTTTAACTTACCATTATATGAAAAACCAGCAACAATCATGAAACCCCCCAAAAAATTTCTTTCGATTCTTTGAACCATGTACTTAAACTTTTCTCCTCTTTTATGATAATAAATAGATCTTTTTTTGTTGGAATCATTTAAATACACCCATGATTCATCTATTGTGACAATTGTTTTCCATTTTTCTTTGGATAAATGTTTCTGATACAGAATTCTGCAACCTGTCCTGCGAACTTTTGAACATTTAAATAATTATATTGTACCTTCTCAGTATTAGGACATTGTTAAAAAGTATTTTAGAGCCCATGAACTAATGGCTTAGGCAGTATTTGTTTGGCATTTCTAAAATAAATTATTTATAGAATCGAGAGCAAACTCTTAAAACTTATTACAGTCCAGCTAGTACATTTTCAAAAAGCAAAGTATTACCTTTACAATTTCTTTTCCATGTAAATAAATACGTGGATTTCTCATGTAATACTGGTTGATGGATTTGTTTGGTTTGGTTTGGAGTGGTACGGTCTGCTGTTTTTGGTGTGGGTAGTGGTATTGGTGCCAAAGATAATCGTAGTTTTGATAGCTTCGTAAAATAAATAATTGTCGTGAGACTGATCGTAAGTATGTGATAAAAAGAGAATACATTGAATTTATAAACGATTACTTTTTTTACTATTTTAACGATAGAGAATTTTCTTTAAATACTAAATTGAAAGTTAAAAGAAATAAATGTGTTAAACAGTTAAAATGAATTAATTCATTCTGTAAATCAGAAAATATCGTCAAAAATCTTTAAGATATATTATCTTAAAGCCCATTTCAATATATATTATTTTATGAATTAAGTAATTTAAGGTCTTTAATGAGTGAAATCGGATTTTTCACTCCACCTTGAAATTATCATCTATAAAACCTTTTATAGGGCTAGATGTGGTATTGGAGTAAGTACACGTGTGATTAGGCCTTTAACCAGTGGAAGCCAATTTTTCCTTATACTTTGAAATTATCAACCATAAAACTTTCTATATGGGCTAGATGCGTGAATGGAGTAAGAACATATGTGATTAGTCCTCTAATCAGTGGAAGCCAATTTTTTATTTCACCTTCAAAATATCATCTATAAAAGCTTCTATAGGAATAAATATGGGATGGGAGTAAGTACAAGTGTGATTATGCCTTTAATCAGTGGAAGTGAAGTTTTCATTTCACCTTGAAATTCTCATCCACAAAAACTTCTATACGCACTAGATGTGGGAATGGAGTAGGTAAGTACACATGTGATTAGAATTTTAATCATTAGATGACATTTTTTCAGTTCACCTTAAAATTATCATCCATAAAACCTTCTATAGGGCTGAATGTGGATGGGAGTAAGTGCACGTGTAATTAGGTCTTTAATCAGTGAAAGCCAATTTTTCATACCACTTTCAAATTATCATTCATAAAACCTTCTATATATTCTAGATGTGGGAATGGAGTAAGTAAATACATATGTGATTAGACCTTTAATCAGTGGAAGCGAATTTTTCATTCCACCTTGAAATTATCATCCATAAAACCTGCTATAGGTCTAGATGTGGGATTGAAGTAAGGAAGCACACATGTGATTAGACCTTTATTCAGTGGAAGACAATTTTTCAGTCCTATTATCATCTATAAAACCTTCTATAGGGCTTCTTGGGGCTTCTTAGGCCTTTAATCAGCGAAAACCAATTTTCATTCCACCTTGAAATTATCCTCCTTCAAACCTTCTATTGGGCTGGGATTAAAGTAAGTAAGAAAACATGTGATTAGACCTTTAATCAGTGGAAACCAACTTTTCATTCCACCTCAAAATTATCATCCATAAAACATTCTATATTGCTGAATGTGGGATGGGAGTAAGTACACGTGTAATTAGACTATTAAGCAGTGGAAGTCAATTTTTTATTCCCTTTTGAAATTATCATCCATAAAACCTTCTACAAGGCTGAATGTGGGATGAGTGTAAGTACACATGTGATTAGGCATTTAATCAGTGAAAGACGAATTTTTATTTCACCTTGAAATTATCCTCCATAAAACCTTCTATAGGACTGAATGTGGGAATGGAGTAAGTAAGCACACATGTTATTAGACCTTTAATCACTGGAAGCCAATTTTTCATTTCACCTTGAAATTATCATCCATAAAACCTGCTATAGGTCTAGATGTGGGATTGAAGTAAGTAAGCACACATGTGATTAGACCTTTATTCAGTGGAAGACAATTTTTCAGTCCAAATATCATCCATAAAACCTTCTATAGGGTTGAATGTGAGATGGAAGTAAGCACACGTCTAATTAGGCCATTAATCAGAGAAAACAAATTTTCATTCCACCTCGAAATTAGTCTCCTTAAAACCTTCTATTGGTCTGGGATTAGAGTAAGTGAAAAAACATGTGATTAGGCCTTTAATCACTGGAAACCAATTTTTCATTCCACTTCAAAATTATCATCCCTAAAACCTTCTATATTGCTAAATGTGGGGTGGGAGTAAGTACACGTGTAATTAGGCTATTAATCAGTGGAAGTCAATTTTTCATTCCACTTTGAAATTATCATCCCTAAAACCTTCTATAGGGCTGAAGGTTAGATGGAATTAAGTAAGCACACATGTGATTAGGCTTATAATCAGTGGAAACCAATTTTTCATTTCAACTTGAAATTATCATCCATAAAACCTTCTATAAGGCTAAATGGGGGGAGTAGAACACATGTGATTAGGCCTTTAATCGGTGAAAGTGAATTTTTCATTTCACTCTGAAATTATCATCCATAAAACCTTCTAAACGGGCTAGATGTGGGACTGGAGTAAGTAATCACACATGTGATTAGGCCTTTGATTAGCGGAAGCCAATTCTTCATTCCACCTTTAAATTA
>CM063497.1:100144372-100176872 GCA_032207245.1 Pardosa pseudoannulata | reverse complement strand
ATGTATACATATATATATATATATATATGTGTGTGTGTGTGTGTGTGTGTGTGTGTGTAACGATGAAAGACCGAAATCTGGAGAATGTCGCCTTTCACCGGTGAACATTCACGTAGTCGTTTGGTGTATGTCCAAAATATTTGCTAAATACCCTTATTTCTGACTTATACCGGTAAGTGTCGACATTCACCATGCACTAATGGTGAAGTTTGAACATGTCGGATATTTATATCCTTTTCTCCGCAATTCAGTCAAATCTATAGTACTAGCACATGTAACTATTGAACAAACCGAACACTCTAGAACAGAAAATAATACTAATAATTGACTTAATTATGTGATTGACGTTATACTATCTTATTTGTCGCAACAATTTAAACTGTTGTAGCACTTCGAAATACACAAGAGTGTCTTACATTTACATTGGCATTTAGTAATGGAACATTTCTTTTTGCAATGACAGCGTTTATAGATATCTCCTCCACTTCTCGAATTAGCTGCAGCGGCTTCTCTCAGCGACATTTCTTGAGAAGAAATATCATCTATGGAGAGTAACTTTGCTTTACAAAATAAAAACTGATTATGGGTATAAAGCTGCTTGAGAGTACCATTTTTGTTTACTAATTTATAAAAGTCGGAATCTTCTATTCTAATATCAACCGCCAATACATTTCGGGCATCTGTATGACCACGGTCGACATGTATTCGCACAATGTCATCAATTTGAGGAGGAAGATTTCTTTTTGAGGTTTGTAACATTTTCGCTGCATGCATCGGAAGATTATCTTTTGCGATCGTTCTTTTAATAGAAACAAACTTCTGTTTAGTCAGGGCTTGGAAAAAAGTGAAGTAGGTTGAAGCTCCTCTTTGATGAACTTTTGGAATGGGCACACTGACTTTGAAGTATTCTTTCCTGGTCAGTGTTATTTTACCATATGTCATTATATGTTTTAATAATAAAGTATAACTTAAAAATGTAACAAAAATATTTTTTCAACAGTCACCATCAGTGCATGGGGATTGTCGACATACACCAGTGATAGTACGAATATATAAATATTCGGTCTTTCACGGAGGTATATATGTATATATGTATGTATATGTATGTATATATATATATATATATATATGTATATATATATATATATATATATATATGTATATATATATGCACATATATATACATATATATACATACATATATACATATATATATATATACACATATATACATAAAAATATATATATATGTATATATATATATGCATATATATATACATATATAATACATATATATTTATATATATATATATATATATATATATATATATATATATATATATATATATATATACATATATATACATATTTTACAGCTGTCCCCTGTTCAAATGGAACCTCGCCTAGCTTTCCAGGAATAATTGTTATTTTTAAAAAAATTTAATATTTTAGAACAATTTTCATTTTAAAATTGTAACTTGTTATGTGGCTGTGCACGGGGAATCTTGTTATGCATCTACCACACATTCCTTTATTTGTGTTCGTTTTTTTATAATACATTAACCGCTTCCCTTACAAACTTTTTGAAAAAATTGCAAAAAATCATCTCATTTTTTTATTTTATTATTAAATACGACTATACTAAAGCAAAATTAAATATGCAGGTTTTAAGTTGAATTTTAAATTTTTTACAGGTGTAAAAACAGTCAGTTTTAATATTAGTTAACTGTCCCAAGTTATCTAGTCAAATTGAAAATAAAATTGAATATTACTCTTCGTATGATAGGGAAAGCATGTTTAGGAAAGCATGCATAGAAAAGGAAAGCCCGTTTAAGAATTAATACTGAATTAATACTAAAATAATAATAACACCAAAATTACATTATGACACATTTATTTGATATTAACAAGCATCAAAAATGAGTTACAACATATTGGGAAGACACTTACCCATCCCTCTAATGATGCACCCCAAAAAGAGAAATCAATCCTCAAAAAATGGGTCCTACCAAAAATACTGCCTTTTAAAAAAAGAAAAACAAAGAGCACGGCAAACAAATGATACTTCTTGTAACATCACCACGCCATTCAGGGCAAGAGCACGCCAAGCAAATACTATGCAACTCGCCAACTCACAACACCCCATTGGTCAAAATTCATCACCCGGAGACACAGAGAGCAGCTGTAATCGCTTCTTTGGCGGCAAGGCAGGAATACCAGAAGCCATATTCTCAATTGAAGCCATATTCTCAATAATTGAAGCCATATTCTCAAACCCCCTCTAAGACGCCCATACAACATGACAAGGCAAGCAATTCAACCCCTCAACTGTTTGACAAGAAACAACCAAGGGAGCAAGTGTGATAATTTACGGTATTTTCGTATACTGGTAACACTCAAGAGCCAAACCAAAATGGGGTCAGCAATCACCCTCAAGGGATGCTAAGTCCATAGAAAAGGAAATCGCGTTCAAGAATTAATACTGAATTAATACTGACACCAAAGTTACATTATGACACATTTATTTGATATTAACAAGGATGGAAAATGAGTTACAACATATTGGGAACACACTTACCCATATCTCTAATTATGTACCCAAAAAAAAAGAAATCAATCCTCAGAAAATGGCTCCAACCAAAACTGCCGCCACTTAAAAAAAAATAATAATAACGAATAGGGAGAAGCAACCGTTCATTTCTTGTAACATCCCCGCGCCATGCAGGGCAAGAGCAAGGTAAGTAAATATTATGCAACTCGCCAATGCACGACACCCCATTGGTCAAAGTTATCACCCGGAGACACAGAGAGAAGCTGTAATCGCTTCTTTGGCGACAAGGCACGAATAACCAGTCATTTGATACAGTATGCGCAAAACCCCTCCAGGTCTCCCACACATCATGACAAGACAAGCAATTCAACCCCTGAACAGTTTGGCCAGAGCTATCCAAGTGATCAAGTGTGATAATTTACGGTATTTTCGTATACTGGTAACACTCAAGTGCCAAACCAAATTGGGGCAAAAAATAGCTCCAACCAAAAATGCCGCCTCTTCAAACAGAAGAAAAAAACGAATTTGGAGAAGCTACCGTTCATTTCTTGTAACAGCACCGCGCCATGCAGGGCAAGAGTACACCAAACAAATAGTATGCAACTCGCCAACGCCATTGGTCAAAGTTATCACTCGGGGACACAGAGAGCAGCTGTAAGCGGTTCTTTGGCGACAAGGAAGGAATAACCAGTCAAATGATGAATTATGCGTAAAACCAAACCAAGTCACCCACACATCATGACAAGGCAAGCAATTCAACCCCTGAACTGTTTTGCCAGATCTATCCAAGTGATCAAGTATGATAATCTACAGTATTTTCGTATAGTGCTAACACTCAAGTGCCATACTAAAATGAGGCCAGCGATCACCCTCAAGGGACACTAAGTCCATAGAAAAGGAAAGCACGTTCAAGAATTCAGTATAAAAATGAATTAATACTGAAATAATACTGACACCAATGTTACATTATGACACATTTATTTGATATTAACAAGGATCGAAAATGAGTTACAACATATTGGGAACACACTCACCCATCTCTATAATGATGTACCCCAAAAAAGGAAATCAGTCCTCAAAAAATGGCAATGCCGCCTTGAAAAAAAAAAGAGAAGCTACCGTTCATTTCTTGTAACATCACCACGCCATGCAGAGCAAGAGCACGCCATGCAAATAGTATGCAACTCCCCAACGCACAACACCCCATTGGTTAAATTTATCACTCGGGCACAAAGAGAGCAGCTGTAATCGCTTTTTTGGCTACAAGGCAGGAATACCAGCCAATTGAATCCATATTCTCAAACCCCCTCCAAGATGCCCATACATCATGACAAGGCAAGCAATTCAACCCCTCAACAGTTTGGACAGAGCCATCCAAGTGAACAAGTGTGATAATCTACGGTATTTTCGTTCAGTGGTAAGACTCAAGTTCCAAACCAAAATGGGGGCAGCGATTACCCTCAAGAGACGCTAAGTCCATAGAAAAGGAAATCAAGTTCAAGAATAAATACTGAATTATTACTGAAATAATACTGTCACCAAAATTACATTATGACATATATATTTGATATTACCAAGCATCAAAAATGAGTTACCACATATTGGGAACACACTTACCCATCTCTCTAATGATGTACCCCCCAAAAAAAATCCATCCTGAAAATATGGGTCCAACCAAAAATGCCACATCTTCAGGGGAAAAAAAAGAATGGGAGAAGCTACCGTTCACTTCTTATAACATTACCGCGCCATGCAGGGCAAGAGCATGCCAAGAAAATAGTATGCAACTCGCCAACTCACAACACCCCATTGGTCAAAATTCATCACCCGGAGACACAGAGAGCAGCTGTAATCGCTTCTTTGGCAGCAAGGCAGGAATAACCAGTCAATTGATGCAATATGCCAAAACCCCCTCCAAGTCACCCAGACATCATGACAAGGCAAGCAGTTCAACCCCTGAACAGTTTGGCCAGAGACACCCAAGTGATCAAGTGTGATAATTTAAGGTATTTTCGTATACTGGTAACACTCAAGTGCCAAACCAAATAGGGGCCACCGATCACCCTCAAGGGACGTAATTCCATAGAAAAGGAAAGCACTTTCAAGAATTAAAACTGAATTAATGCTGAATAATACTGACACCAAATTTACATTATGACACATTTCTTTGATATTAAGAAGCATAAAAAATGAGTTACAACATATTGGGAACACACTTAACCATCTCTTTAATGATGTACCCCACAAAAAGGACATCAATCTTCAAAAAATGGCTCCAACCAAAAATGCCGCCTCTTAAAAAAAAAATAAATAAAAGAATGTGGAGAAGCTACCGTTCACTTCTTGTAACATCACTGCGCCATGCAGAGCAAGTGTATTCCAAGTAAATCGTATGCAACTCGCCAACGCACAACACTCCATTGGTCAAAGTTATCACCCGGAGACATAGAGAACAGTTGTAATCGCTTCTTTGGCGACAAGGCACGAATGACCAGTCAAGTCGCCCACACATCATGACAAGACAAGCAATTCAACCCGTGAACAGTTTGGCTAGAGTCATCCAAGTGATCAAGTATGATAATCTCCTGTATTTCGTATAGTGATAACACTCAAGTTCCAGACCAAAATGTGGCCAGCTATTACACTCAAAGGATGCTAAGTCCATAGAAAAGGAAAGCACGTTCAAGAATTAATACTGAATTATTACTAAAATAATACTAACACCAAAATTACATTATGACACATTTATTTGATATTAACAAGCATCAAAAATGAGTTACAACATATTGGGAACACACCCATCTCTCTAATGATGTACCCAAAAAAAGGAAATCAATCTTCAAAATATGGGTCCAACCAAAAATGCCACCTCTTCAGAAAAAAAAAGAATGGGATAAGCTACCGTTCACTTCTTATAACATTACCGCGCCATGCAGGGCAATAGCACACTAAGCAAATAGTTTGCAACTCGCCAATGCACACCACTCCAAAGTTATCACCCGGGGGCTTAGAGAACAGCTGTAATCGCTTCTTTAGCGAGAAGGCACTAATCAACAGTCATTTGATACAATATGCGCAAAACCCCTTCAAGTCACCCACACATCATGGCAAGGCAAGCAAATCAACCCCTGAATAGTTTGGCCAGAGCCATATAAATGATCAAGGGTGATAATCTACGGTATTTTCGTATAGTGGTAACACTCAAGTTCCAGACCAAAATGTGGCCAGCTATTACACTCAAGGGATGCTAAGTCCATAGAAAAGGAAAGCACGTTCAAGAAATAATACTGAATTATTACTAAAATAATACTAACACCAAAATTACATTATGACACATTTATTTGATATTAACAAGCATCAAAAATGAGTCACAACATTTTGGGAACACACTTACCCATCTCCCAAAAAAGGAAATCAATCCTCAAAAATGGCTCCAACTAAAAATGTCTCCTCTTCAAAAAATAAATAAATAAATAAAAAATAAATGGGGAGAAGCTACCATTCACTTCTTGTAACAACACCGCGCCATGCAAGGCAAAAGCATGCCAAGTAAATACTATGCAACTCGCCAACGCCATTGGTCAAAGTTATCACCCGGGGACACAGAGAGCAGCTGTAATCGCTTCTTTGGCCACAAGGCACGAATAACCAGTCATTTGATACAATATGCTCAAAATCCCTCCAAGTCGCCCACACATCACGACATGGCAAGCAATTCAATCCCTGAACAGTTTGGCCAGAGCTATTTAAGTGATCAAGTGTGATAATCAACGGTATCTTCGTATAGTAGTAACACTTAAGTGCCAAACCAAAATGGGGCAAAAAATAGCTCCAACCAAAAATGCCGCCTCTTCAAACAGAAAAAAACGAATTTGGAGAAGCTACCATTCACTTCTTGTAACAACACCGCGCCATGCAAGGCAAGAGTATGCGAAGCAAATAGTACGCCACTTCCCAACGCCATTGGTCAAAGTTATCACCCGGGGACACAGAGAGCAATTGTATCACTTCTTTGGCGACAAGGCAGGAATAACGAGTCAATTGATGAATTATGCGTAAAACCAAACCAAGTCACCCACACATCATGACTAGGCAAGCAATTCAACCCCTGAACAGTTTGGCCAGAGCTATCCAAGTGATCAAGTGTGATAATCTACGGTATTTTCGTATAGTGCTAACACTCAAGTGCCAGACTAAAATGAGGCCAGCGATCACCCTCAAGGGACACTAAGTCCATAGAAAAGGAAAGCACGTTCAAGAATTCAGTATAAAAATGAATTAATACTGAAATAATACTGACACCAATGTTACATTATGACACATTTATTTGATATTAACAAGGATCGAAAATGAATTACAACATATTGGGAACACACTCACCCATCTCTATAATGATGTACCCCAAAAAAGGAAATCAATCCTCAAAAAATCGCAATGCCGCCTTTAAAAAAAAGAGAAGCTACCGTTCATTTCTTGTAACATCACCACGCCATGCAGAGCAAGAGCACGCCATGCAAATAGTATGCAACTCGCCAGCGCACAACACCATATTGGTTAAATTTATCACTCGGTCACAAAGAGAGCAGCTGTGTTCGCTTCTTTGGCGACAAGGCAGGAATACCAGACAATTGAAGCCATATTCTCAAACCCCCTCCAAGACGCCCATAGAACATGACAAGGCAAGCAATTCAACCCCTCAACAGTTTGGACAGAGCCATCCAAGTGAACAAGTGTGATAATCTACGGTATTTTCGTTCAGTGGTAAGACTCAAGTTCCAAACCAAAATGGGGGCAGCGATTACCCTCAAGAGACGCTAAGTCCATAGAAAAGGAAATCAAGTTCAAGAATAAATACTGAATTATTACTGAAATAATACTGTCACCAAAATTACATTATGACATATATATTTGATATTACCAAGCATCAAAAATGAGTTACCACATATTGGGAACACACTTACCCATCTCTCTAATGATGTACCCCCCAAAAAAAATCCATCCTGAAAATATGGGTCCAACCAAAAAATGCCACATTTTCAGGGGAAAAAAAAAAAGAATGGTTAGAAGTTACCGTTCACTTCTTATAACAGCACTGCGTCATGCAGGGCAAGAGTACGCCAAACAAATAGTATGCAACTCGCCAACTCACAACACTCCATTGGTCAAAGTTATTACCCGGGGACTCATAGAGCAACTGTAATCGTTTCTTTGCCGACAAGGCAGGAATAACCAGTCAATTGATGCAATATGCCAAAACCCCCTCCAAGTCACCCAGACATCATGACAAGGCAAGCAGTTCAACCCCTGAACAGTTTGGCCAGAGACACCCAAGTGATCAAGTGTGATAATTTAAGGTATTTTCGTATACTGGTAACACTCAAGTGCCAAACCAAATAGGGGCCACCGATCACCCTCAAGGGACGTAATTCCATAGAAAAGGAAAGCACTTTCAAGAATTAAAACTGAATTAATGCTGAATAATACTGACACCAAATTTACATTATGACACATTTCTTTGATATTAAGAAGCATAAAAAATGAGTTACAACATATTGGGAACACACTTAACCATCTCTTTAATGATGTACCCCACAAAAAGGACATCAATCTTCAAAAAATGGCTCCAACCAAAAATGCCGCCTCTTAAAAAAAAAATAAATAAAAGAATGTGGAGAAGCTACCGTTCACTTCTTGTAACATCACTGCGCCATGCAGAGCAAGTGTATTCCAAGTAAATCGTATGCAACTCGCCAACGCACAACACTCCATTGGTCAAAGTTATCACCCGGAGACATAGAGAACAGTTGTAATCGCTTCTTTGGCGACAAGGCACGAATGACCAGTCAAGCCGCCAACACGTCATGACAAAGCAAGCAATTCAACCCCTAAACAGTTTGGCCAGAGCCATCCAAGTGTTCAAGTGTGATAATCTCCTGTATTTTCGTATAGTGCTATCACTCAAGTTCCAAAACAAAATGGGGGAAGCGATTACCCTCAAGGTACGCTAAGTCCATAGAAATGGAAAGCACGTCCAAGAATTAATACTGAATTAATACTGAAATAATACTAACACCAAAATTGCATTATGACACATTTATTTGATATTAACTAGCATCAAAAATGAGTTACAACATATTGGGAACACACCCATCTCTCTAATGATGTCCCCAAAAATATATATATATATATGTATATGTATATATAAATGTATATATATATATATATATATATATATATATATATGTATAAATGTATATATATAAATGTATATATATATATATATATATATATATATATATATATATATATATATATATATATATATATATATATATATATGCATATATATATATATATATATATATGTATATATATATATATATATATATATATATAAATGTATATATATATATGTGTGTGTGTGTGTGTGTTTGTGCTATTATAAATATGTATATGTAAATGTGTATACTTAAATGCTTACATTTTATTTATACATCTGCATAGTCATAAACATATATTTATATATACCTACTTACTTATACACTGTCTACCAATAAGTATTTGGACACCTGTGATTGAAAAAAAACCCAACTTTATTCAAAATAGTTGGTAGAGCTTCCACGAGAGGCACTTACTCCGGGGTATAAATTTAAGTCTTTGTATTACAGCTAGTGGTATTTTCTTCCACTCGGCTTGGAGTAGACATACAAGTTCCTTCACCGATTTTGGACGGGTAGTACACCCCTTAATTCGTCGATCCAACTCGTCCCACAGGTTCTCTATAGAGTTCAGGTCTGGGCTCTGGGTAGGTCAGTCCATTCGATGAACTCTATTTTCACCATGTCCTTGGTTAACCTCGAAACATGACAATTGGTGTTGTCTTCCTGAAAGAAACAGGGGTCCAAACCGAAAAAATGCCTAAACGTAGGAAGCACATTGTCGTTCATAATAGTGCAGTAGGCATCGGCGTTGAGCTTACCATGAATGGGGACCAAGTGTTCCAGTCCATGCCAGGAGAAATACCCCAGACCATTATTCCACCTCCACTGAACTTGATTGTTGGCACAATGCATTCTGGCAGGAGACGTTCTCCAGGCAGACGAGAGATCCAGACCCTGTCATCCGAACGGTAAAGGATGAACTTTGATTAGTTGCTCCAAAGAACTCGTTTCTACTGATCTACGGTCCAATTTCGATGTGCTGTGCACAACATTTACCAAGCAGCGTGGTTGGATTTTGTGATCAAAGGCTTATGGGCAGCAGTACGACCAAGAAAACCAAGCAGATGTGCTTCCTTACGGATGGTATTCATTGAAACAATACTCCCAGATACCTTTGAAACCCCTCGCAGATGAGGGTCATCGGTTAGGTGTGGTTCTTCCGAATTTCTATAGAAAGCACTGGTCGGTCTCTATCTCCCAGTTTCGTTGGTCTGCCGACTCGGGGCACATTCTGACAATCACCGCTCACCTTAAATTTCTTAATCACAGAGGCCACTGTCGATTTGGGGTATTTCATATAGCTAGATATGTCCCTTAAAAATTGGCCACATTTGTGATACCTGATAGATATACCTTTCTCAATATCAGAGAGCTCTGAACTGTGCGGCATCTTGCATGGAACTAAAGCGGATGCTGTTTCCTACATGATGTATACTGGCGGAGGCTGTCAGACCGCATTTGCATAGGTGTCCAAATACTAATTGGTAGACAGTATATATGCGCGTGTGTCTAATTATATATCATTAAACTTGTTTATAAATTATTAATTTCTATTTATGCGTATACTCGTATACACACATATATGTATATATATATATATATATATATATATATATATATATATATATATATATATATATATATATATATATATATATATATATATATATATATATATATATATATATATATATATATATATATATATATGTATATATATATATGTGTGTGTGTGTGTATTTAAATATATATATATACATATATAGTTATAAATGCTTACACTTTTATTAATATTTTTGTATACTCTTATTCACATATATATATATATATATATATATATATATATATATATATATATATATATATATATATATACATATATATATATACATATATATATATATACATATATATATATACATATATATACATATATATATATACATATATATACATATATATATATATTTAAAACCTCTGCTGTCTATCTTATAACGGTAATTTTGACGTAGCCAAGAAAACTTATCTTTCTAAATGAATTCAACTTGATTCTAAACTGCATTCACATTATCGAGACTTTAGAGGATTATGATGATAAGTAAATTTTTGAGCGTGTACCGGAATTCTCAGCCAAAAAACAAACCATTTTTTACTTGTCTCATAGGGTAATTTACAATTCTGGAAAATAAAAATTTTACTGATCCCGTCATATGACGGGCTATATTCTAGTTTTAGATATCTATTTTAGAGGTAAAAATTTTGATATATTACATATATTAATATGTATTGGTATTACATAACGTATTATAGTTTAAATTGCAAAAACACTAGTGTCTGTAGCTTCAACATAAATTTTGAGTTAAAAATCGAGTGAATATTTCTAAACAGGGGGATCATTCTAAACTTCAAAATGTTTAAAATGCAGTAGTTTAGAGTGGTTTTCAGTATATTCTTCATATATCCCATCTCTATTCCGTATATCCTATTTCGGTATATCCGTGAATTTCGTTTTCAGTTTACTGAGCCAAAAATGAGTTGACGTCTCATTTTCAATATCAAAGAATCGAGTGAAAATTTGTAACCAAAATTCACTGATCTGTGAATATTTAAAGCTTCATTTACCTTGAAAGTTTTGAAATGAAAAAAATAAGTGCACATTTTCTTTGAATATTTTTGTAATAAAAATATACTTCAAAGAAAAACATTTCAGAACGTTTCTCTTTGGTTTCAATTTCTACACACTTGCTAAATTAAGGAGACTTCTTACTTAAGGAGAAACTGAGGGCTTATTGTTTATCACTGATTAAACATAAAACCTAAATTCTAAACACTGTAAAACTGTATAAAAATGTAGATAATACTTACAACAGACGACATGGAAAAATTTTTTATTTTTGTGAAATGATTCAAGTAAAGGGATAAATTAATGAATGAGTTAAGAACAGGTGATTGAATTTATCAATTTATCACATAATAAATAGGTAAAAAAAATATTTTTTTTCTACCATTATGACATCATTCCTTTAACCATCTCATTTAATCATTTCTTATTTTAAATTATTTAAATATCATATATACTATTTTCATACATTTTAACACTGAACTTAGATTTTAGGTAAAAAAAAATTCTTTTATATTTAGCTTAAAAAAATAGATTAGGTCATATATAATAATTTTAATTTTAATCATCGATTATTTTTTGTTGCAATCAGAATTTCATCACCGGTATTAACAACAAATTCTTTTCATAAATTTTAGGAGTCTATTTCACGGACTCATAAATATCTAGCATTTAAGTTATACACCTTTGAAAATTAAGAAGTTTGATTGTTTGTGTGTTTGTTTTTTATACATATCCACACGGTTTTAAATCAATTCGCTAAATTTCGAACATCATTCATATATACTGCCAAATAGTACACAGTATCGAGACTTTATAAGAGTATGAAGATAAACAAATTATTGAGCTTGTACCGGATAATTCTCAACAAAATATTTTTTACTTGTATGAAACAAGTACTTTACAATTCTGGAAAATTAAAAAAAAATTCTGACCCCGTCATATGAAGGGCTATATGTTTGCTTTAGATATCTATTTTAGAGACAATAATTCTGATATATTACTAATATTATTATGTATTGAGATTACGTCACGTATTATAGTTTAAAACTGCAAAACCACTAGAGTATGTGGCTTCAATATAAATTTTGAGATAAAAATCGAGCGAATATTCCTAAACAGGGGGATTATTCAAAATTTCAAAATGTTTATAATGCAGTAGTTTAGACTGCTTTTCAGTATATCTTCATATATCCCATCTCTATTCAGTATATCCCATTGCGGTTATCCGTGAATTTCGTTTTCAGTTTACTGAGCCAAAAATGAGTTGACGTCTCATTTTCAATATCAAAGAATCGAGTGAAAATTTGTAACCAAAATTCACTGATCTGTGAATATTTAAAGCTTCATTTACCTTGAAAGTTTTGATATGAAAAACATTTTCTTTGCATATTTTTATAATAAAAATGTACTTCAAAGAAAAGCAATTCACAACGTTTCTCTTTGGTTGCAATTTCTACACACTTGCTAAATTAAGGAGGCTTCTTACATAAGGAGAAACTGAGGGCTTATTGTTTATCACTGATTAAACATATAACCTAAATTCTAAACAATGTAAAACAGTATAAAATTGTAGATAATACTTACAACAGATGACAACAGATGACAACATATTCAAGTAAAGGGATAAATTAATGAATGAGTTAATCGAAGGCGATTAAATTTATCAATTTATCACATTATGAATAGGTAAAAAATAATTTTTTTCCCTTGCATTATGACTTCATTCCTTCAGCCATGTCATTTAATCATTTCTTATTTTAAATTATTTAAATATCGTCTGCATTATTTTCAAGCATTTTATCACTGAACTTAGATATTAGGTAAAAAAAAATTCTTTTATATATAGCTTAAAAAATAGATTAGGTACATATATGATAGTTTTAATTTTAGACATCTTTTTTTTTTTTTTTTTTTTTTTTGTCAACGGTGTTAACAACAAATTGTTTTTATAAAAGTTTAGGAGTGTATTTCATGCTAAACTTTAAATATAAAACTTTAAAAATAAACATCTAGCGTTTAAGTTATATAACTTTAAAAATTAAGAAGTTTGTTGGTTTGTGTGTTTGTTTATTATACATTACCACATGGTTTGGAATCAATTCGTTAAATTTTGGACATCATTCATATATACCGCCAAATAATCACTGCAAATATTGAAACTTCTGCTATCCGTCCTATCACATAATATGACAAGATAAATTAAAGTTGACAACGAACATATGGTCAGTAAAGATAAATTGTTGAGAATGTACCAGATAATTCTCAGCCAAAAAACAAACCATTTTTTACTTGTCTCATAGGGTACTTCACAATTCTGGAAAATAAAAATTTTACTGATCCCGTCATATGACGGGCTATATTCTAGTTTTAGATATCTATTTTAGAGGTAAAAATTTTGATATATTACATATATTAATATGTATTGGTATTACATAACGTATTATAACTTAAATTGCAAAAACACTAGAGTCTGTGGCTTTAACATAAATTTTGAGATCAAAATCAAGCGAATATTTCTTAAGACTTGGATCATTCAAAATTTCAAAATGTTTAAAATGCAGTAGTTTAGAGTGGTTTTCAGTATATTCTTCATATATCCCATGTCTTTTCAGTATATCCTATTTCGGTATATCCGTGAATTTCGTTTTCAGTTTACTGAGCCGAAAATGCGTTGACGTCTCAGTTTCAATATCAAAGAATTGAGTGAAAATTTGTAACCAAAATTCACTGATCTGTGAATGTTTAAAGCTTCATTTACCTTGAAAGTTTTGAAATGAAAAACATTTTCTTTGCATATTTTTATAATAAAAATGTACTTCAAAGAAAAGCAATTCACAACGTTTCTCTTTGGTTGCAATTTCTACACACTTGCTAAATTAAGGAGAAACTAAATGCTTATTGTTTATCACTTATCACTGATTAAACATAAAACCTAAATTCTAAACAATGAAAAACAATATAAAAAAGTAGATAATACTTACAACAGATGACATAGAAGAAAATTTCATTTTTGTGAAATGATTCAAGTAAAGGGATAAATTGATGAATGAGTTAAGAGCAGACGATTAAATTTATCAATTTATCACATAATAAATAGGTGAAAATAGCATTTTTTCTACATTATGACGTCATTCCTTTAAACATCTCTTTAAACATTTCATATTTTAAATTATTTAAATATCGTCTATATTATTTTCATAGGTTTTATCACTGAACTTAGATATTATGTAATTAATTTTCTTTTATATTTGGCATAAATAATAGATTAGGTACATACGTGATAGATTTAAATTTAATCATCGATTATTTTTCGTTGAATTGAAAATTTTATCACCTGTATTAATAACAAATTTTTGTCATAAATGTCTAGGAGTCTATTTCATGAACTAATAAATATCTAGCGTTTAATTTATATATCTTTGAAAATTAAGAAGTTTGTTCGTTTGTGTGTTTGTTTTTTAAACATAACAACGCGGTTTGCAATCGAGTCGCTCAATTTTGGACATCATTCATATATACCGCCAAATAATCACTATTAAAACTTCAATATTAAAACTTCTGCTGTCCATCCTATGATGATAATTTGGAAGTATCTAAGAAAACTTTGAGTTATCTTTCTAAATGAATTGAACGTGATTCTAAACTGTATTCACAGTATTGAGACTTTAGAAGATTATGAAAATAAACAAATTATTGAGCTTGTTCCAGATAATTCTCAGCCAAAAAACAAACTATTTTTTATTTGTCTCATAGGGTATTTTACAGTTTTGGAAAATAAAAAATTTTACTAATCCCGTCATATGATGGGCTATTTTCTAGTTTTAGATATCTATTTTAGAGGTAAAAGTTTTGATATATTGCATATATTAATATGCATTGGTATTACATAACATATTATAGTTTAAATTGCAAAAACCCTAGTGTCTGTGGCTTCAACATAAATTTTGAGATCAAAATCGAGCAAATATTTCTTAACACTTGGATCATTCAAAATTTCAAAATGTTTAAAATGCAGTAGTTTAGAGTTGTTTTCAGTATATTCTTCATATATCCCATCCCTATTCAGTATATGCTATTTCGGTATATCCATGAATTTCGTTTCAAGTTTACTGAGCCAAAAATGCGTTGACGTCTCAGTTTCAATATCAAAGAATTGAGTGAAAATTTGTAACCAAAATTCAATGATCTGTGAATGTTTAAAGCTTCATTTACCCTGAAAGTTTTGAAATGAAAAAAATAAGTGCACATTTTCTTTGAATATTTTTATAATAAATATATACTTCAAAGAAAAATGTTTCACTTTGTTTTCTTTGGTTGCAATTTTTACACACTTCCTAACTTAAGGAGACTTGTTAATTAAGAGGAAACTAAGTACTTATTGTTTATAACTGATTAAACATAAAACCTAAATTCTAAACACTGTAAAACTGTATAAAAATGTAGATAATACTTACAACAGACGACATGGAAAAATTTTTTATTTTTGTGAAATGATTCAAGTAAAGGGATAAATTAATGAATGAGTTAAGAGCAGGCGATTAAATTTATCAATTTATCACACAATAAATAGGTAAAAATAACATTTTTTTCTAGCATTATGACGTCATTCTTTTAACCATCTCATTTAAATCATTTCTTATTTTAAATTATTTAAATTATATCGTCTGCATTATTTTCATACGTTTTATCACTGAACTTTGATATGACGTAAATAATTTTCTTTTATATTTGGCTTAAATAATAGATTAGGTACATGTGGAATAATTTTAAATTTAATTATCTATTAATTTTTGTGGCAATGAAACTTTTATCACCGGAATTGACAACAAATTCTATCTACCTCAAGGTTGTAAATGAAATGATAGTTTCATTCCTTTACTTCCATTAATTACTGTGGCAAAATATGGAAAAAAAGTAACGATTATTTCGACGTAGCTAAGAAAACTTTGAATTATCTTTGTAAATGAATTCAACGCGATTCTAAACTGCATTCACAGTATCGGGAAATTTTAGAGGATTATGAAGATGAACAAATGATTGAGCGTGTACCAGATAATTCTCAGTCAAAAAACAAGCCAATTTTACCTGCCTCACAGGGTACTTTACAATTCTGGAAAATTAAAAATTTTTCTGATACCATCATATGACGAGGTATATACTGTAATATTTCCTAAATTTAGTCAAACACAATGCAAAACATAACAACTTTATTGTAACTACGTTAAGTCTTAAACAACATGCTTCTACTTCATAACATCCAAGCGTTACCAATCTATTTTTACAAATCTCTCACATAGTATGTTGCCAATACGTAATATAAAAATACATAATAAAACAAGTGAATATTTTTTAAATACGTTTTCATACGTTAATTTTATACGTTTTATCACTGAACTTTGATATTAGGTAAATAATTTTCTTTTATATTTGGCTTAAATAATAGATTAGGTACATATGTAATAATTTTAATTTTAATCATCGATTGTTTTTTGTTTCAATGAAAATTTTATCACCGGTATTAACAACAAATTCTTTTCATGAAAGTCTAGGAGTCTATTTCACGGACTCATAAATATCTAGTGTTTAAGTTATACATCTTTGAAGATTAAGAAGTTTGTTCGTTAAATTGTTTGTTTTTTATACATAACCACACGGTTTGCAATTGATTCATTAAATTTTGGACGTCACTCATATATACCGCCAAATAATCACTGTCAATATTAAAAACTCTACTGTCCATCCTTCCACGTAATATGACAAGATAAATTAAAGTTGGCTACTAACATACTGTCTGTAAGGATAAACAAATCATTGAACGTGCAACAGATAATACTCAGCCAAAAAACAAACCATAATTTTACCTGCTTCATAAGGTACTTAGCAATTCTGAAAAATTAAAAGTGTTACTGATCCCGTGATATGACGGGCTTATATGCTAGTGTTATATACAAGGTGTCTCAAAAATGACCGATATAATTAAAAAATCCATAAAAACTAAACGTACAGTGATAGAAATTCACAGTTTATTGCAATATGCTTGGGTCAATAGTAAATTTTCAGGCAGAGAAATTAGTTACAATATTCCACAACAGATGACGCTGCAGTCTGAAAAAATCTAAACTACATTTGTCTGTGGGGACTCTTAAAAGAGGAGGTGTATCGCCACTATCTAGGAACAATTGAATAACTGGAACAGTACATCAGTTCTGCATGTGAAGCCGTCCCGCCTGAGACGTTTACACGGGTTTCTGATAATTTCGTTCTGAGAATACGCCATATTATTGCTGCGCATGGTGGATGTATGGAAAATATCGTAGTTTAGATTTTTCAGATTGCAGCGCCATCTGTTGTGGAACATTGTAACTAATTTTGAAAGTTTGTATGAATGAAAATTTAATATTGTCTCAATCATATTGCAATAAATTGTGTATAAATCATAATGCAATAAATTGTGTTCTATCACTGTCCGTTTTGTTTTATTGATTTTTCAAATATACCGATCAGTTTTCAAACACCCTATATGTATGTAAAAATATTACAACGTTACGTTCAGGAATGATAAAAATGAACATTTAAAATTTCAAAATTAAAGTTACCTTTTTCGTAGGTACAGACGTAAAAGGAAAATGTTTTGTAGGTACACCACATAATTTGTAGACGGCTCTTTACATTTAAAATTGATAAAATTGATTCAAGCATGGTCAAAATGTGTATTTCCATTGAAATATAAACACTGAAATTGTTAGAGATTGAAGTAATTTCTTTACTTTGTACACAGAAGTAAAAAATAAATTCGAGTTGGGAATTTCTTATTAATATATTTGTTGGTGCCGAAGCTCAGTTCCAAAAACGAAAGTCAAAAAACATAACTAGCAAAGAAACGAGAGCGGACTGTATCATTAATTATATTTATTGCAAAACCAACTAAAACCAATACTTCAACGATAAGAAGTATAATTAAATCCCAATGAAGGAGTTTTCATAATAGCAGGATCGGATCCCCATAGAACCGAACGTCTGCTCAAGGTGACGACCAACTAGCGACTACACCTACTAGCGACAATTTTCGCCAGATGGTGCTCATAAATACAAAGAAGAGCTTGCAAAGCATTGGCTCGAACAATATTCAACTGATATCAAAATTTTAAATTTTATACAGTCTGTATCGTCTATAGAGTCAGCTCAGCGGTCAAAAAAATCGCACCATATAAGCGGGGTAAACCATGTATGCGGAACAATACAACCCTATTGAATTGTGGCAGGATTATATTTACCTATCGCAATGTAGTGGTCATAAACAAATAATTATACTTTGAAGAATATTTTAAAAATTAATTCGAGAAGTAAAAAATACATTAAAAATATGCAATGTTTTTTTTTGGGGGGGGGGAATTACTTACATTACTAATCAAGGTACAGCACACGTACATACGTACGTTCATGTTCAAAGTATTTAAAAATAATCAGATATATAAGTTTGCTTCCTTTTGTTGGTTGTTAACACAACTTTTTCTAAGTCCCTAATAGCTTTTAAATGCTTATCTGCTGTTTCGAATTAATAAAATAATATCTGAGGTCATGTATGAGAGAGTTAACTTCAACTAATAAACAGACAGATGTCCAATTGTTATCAGTGGGGGACGAGAACCTAGAGAGATGGAAAATTCCGACAATGAGCCTACACAAACAAGAAAGGGGGTAAAGGAAGGAAAGAGAGGTAAATAAAGGCTTGAATTCAGGTCCTCTCCGATTTCGCATTGACTTTTTTATTTAATAAAAAAAAAACTTGTTGAAAACATGAATCTGACCATATATCCGGTAAAAAGAAAAAGAAAATGACTGTATATGAGGTACGCTTTAACACACGTGACCATATAGCGGTCACTGACTGTAATTTCTAGAAAGACCCCAAAACCTTATACCTTGCATAGCCACAGACAAATAATAATGAAATTCTAAAAGTGGTGCACGATGCCCTTTAACTCTCTAAGCGGTTTGCACGTACAATTCCGCCAAACCGATGACGTCTTCAAAGCTGTTGTCACGTGCAATTTTCGAAATACAAAAACGTTCCAAAAATAGATGTAATATACATTTCTGCCAGTGCTTTTCCCCATGCAATTCTGCAGTAGGAGGGTCAGGTCAATTGTTTAGGAACTGCACCCCTCTTTGACTAACATTTATTGAAGGGTGCACGCTGAGGCACAAAGACATTGATAGATTTTCATGGCTTTATAAATTTCTATTTTGAAGTATTTCGTTTGCGGTAACTGATGTATCTCTAATTGCACCACTTAAATATCTTAGATGACTTTCATAAAAAATATAAATAATTCTCTTAAAGAATATTTTTACTTGTACTTTTTGAACACATTATTTCTTATGGGATGGTCTTTGAGACTTGAAGAGCTTTATATGTATTAAAAATTAACAATTTATAATATCTATTTATATATCTATTTATAACCGGAAGTAAAGGGGCAATAACGTGGGTGGGTTTCCCGTATTCCATTCTAATCGACTAAGGGTGAAGTAAAAAATCATAGAACACTTTTGCCACTGACACAGTAAACCTTTAGCCTATTTTTGGAGAGATTTTTCCTCGATGTGTTGTCCACTTGGAGGGTTAAGTTTTATGTCAATTGCATTAAAATTGCACGCGTTCACTCAAAACAGTCGTTAAAGGACGCCAAAATTGTCACTTAAACACCGAACAAAAGGCATTGGAATTGTTTGAAATTTTTCAAATATACCGGTTAGTTTTGAAATACCCTGTATGTACGTAAAAATATGACATCGTTAAATTCAGGAGTGATAAAAATGAATATTTAAAATTTCAAAATTGAAGTTTCCTTTTTCGTAGGTACAGACGTAAAAGGAAAATGTTTCTTAGGTACACCACATAATTTGTAAACGGCCCCTAACATTAAATTTATTAAAATTGATTCAAGCATGGTCAAAATGAATATCTCTATTGAAATATAAACACTGAAATTGTTAGAGATTGAAATAATTTCTTTACTTTGTACAAAGAGTTAGGAATTTCTTATTAACTAGCATATAGCCCATCATATAACGGGATTAGTAAAATTTTTAATATTCCAGAACTGTTAAGTACCCAATGAGGCAGGTAAAACATGGTTTGTTTTTTGGCTGAGAATTATCTGGTTCACTCTCAATAATTTATTTATCGTCATACTCCTCTAGAGTCTCCCGATCCTGTAATGCAGTTTAGAATCACATTGAATTCATTTAGTCAAACCGTGTGGTTATGTATAACAAACAAACACACAAACGAACAAACTTCTTAATTTCCAAATATATATAAATTAAAAGTTAGATATTTATTAGTCCATGAAATAGATTCCTAGACTTATATGAAAAGAATTTATTGTTAATACTGCTGATAAAATTTTCATTGCTACAAAAAATAATCGATGATTAAATGTAAAATGATCACATATGTACCTAATCTATTATTTAAGCCACATATAAACGAAAATCATTTACGTAATATCTAAGTTCAGTGGTAAAAGATATTATAATAGTGTAGACGATATTTAAATAGTTTAAAATATGAAATGATTAAATGAGATGTTTAAACGAATGACTTCACAATGCTAGAAAAAATTGTTTTTTTTTACCTATTTATTAAGTGATAAATGGATAAATTTAAAAGCTTGCTCTTAACCGGGGAAAATAGGACTTGAAATAATGGCATTAAACTCTTGAATAGGGGCGAAGGGTTGGATTTCGAATGTTTTAAAGATGACAGTATTTTTTGCTGTAATATGTAGCATATTTATACAAATTTATTTTAGAATCGGATCGATAGTTTAGGAGAAGATAAACTTTATTCGCTTTGAATGGATGCCTCTATCCATTCCAGGTCCAACCGCTTCATAAATTTGCGGACAGATAACTTAGGCTATTATTATACAGGGGATATCTTCATTTATATCAAAATTTTAAATTTTGCAATTTCTAGAAAGGCCCCCAAAATCTTATACCTTGCATTGCCACAGACAAATAATAATGAAATTCTAAAAATGGTGCACGATGCCCTTTAAGTTTTATGTCAATTGCATTAAAATTGCACGCGTTCACTCAAAACAGTCGTTAGAGGACGCCAAAATCGTCACTTAAACACCGAACAAAAGGCATCGGAATTGTTTGAAATTTGCATTGCCGATTTCCAATTCCGAGGAGTCATAAAGCTTTCCTCCCTCTATAAATTACGAGGACGTCTTAGAATAATAAAAAATATTCCAAACAAAGTTCTTTACTTTGACAAAAATGTATCGCTAAGTGCATTCCTAAGAGTCGAAAATAGAAAACGGGAAACAAAAGGAATTTGCATGAAACGCTGTGCTTCTTCTGGTCCCCATCGTTTTGTTTCTTTATTTCTTTATTTATAGGTTTATTTTTGGCAACGGACGGAGGTGCCACTGTTAAGTTTAAAACTAGAATGGTATTGAGGGAGGACATTTAAAAATAAACCGCAAGTGGAAAAAATGTTTAGAATCAGAAATGAGGTTTGGGAATGTTTCACTAAACCACTTTCAGTGATGATTACTTTATATTATACGGTTCGTAATCAGTTGATATCAGGAAGAAAAGCGCTGCGGATTAAAGAACACCAACTGTTAAAGGTTGGTTCTTTGTATTATAGGGTTATTTATATTATTTTAGGTAAATTATAGGGTTCAAACACAGTTGGAGAAAAAAAAGCCCTGATAAAAAACACACTAACTATATATAGTTGGTGTTTTATCTGATACGGTTATATTATTTTATTTACATTATAGGGTTACTTATATTATAGGTTTATTGATATTAGTTTATATTATAGGGTACGCACTCAGTTGAGAGGGGGAAAAAAGCACTGATAAAAAACGCACTAACTATATATAGTTGGTGTTTTTTCTAATACAGTTATATTATTTTATTTACATTAAAAGGTTACTTATATTATAGGTTTATTGATATTAGTTTATATTATAGGGTACGCACTCAGTTGGGAGGGGGAAAAAAGCACTGATAAAAAACGCACTAACTATATATAGTTTGTGTTTTATCTAATACGGTTATATTATTTTATTTACATTATAGGGTTACTTATATTATAGGTTTATTGATATTTGTTTATATTATAGGGTACGCACTCAGTTGGGAGGGGGAAAAAATGATAAAAAACGCACTAACTATATATAGTTGGTGTTTTATCTAATACGATTATATTATTTTATTTACATTATAGAGTTATTTGTACTAATTTACATTATAGGGTTATTTATATTTTAGGTTTATTGATATTAGTTTATATTATATTGTACGCACTCAGTTGGGATGGAGAAAATTCACTGATAAAAAACGCACTAACTATTTATAGTTGGTGTTTTATCTAATACAGTTATATTATTTTATTTACATTAAAAGGTTACTTATATTATAGGTTTATTGATATTAGTTTATATTATAGGGTACGCACTCAGTTGGGAGGGGGAAAAAAGCACTGATAAAAAACGCACTAACTATATATAGTTTGTGTTTTATCTAATACGGTTATATTATTTTATTTACATTATAGGGTTATTTGTACTAGTTTATTTACATTATAGGGTTATTTATATTATAGGTTTATTGATATTAGTTTATATTATAGGGTACACACTCAGTTGGGATATAGAAAAAAGCACTGATAAAAAACGCACTAACTATTTATAGTTGGTGTTTTATCTAATACAGTTATATTATTTTATTTACATTAAAAGGTTACTTATATTATAGGTTTATTGATATTACTTTATATTATAGGGTACGCACTCAGTTGGGAGGGAGTAAAAAGCACTGATAAAAAACGCACTAACTATATATAGTTGGTGTTTTATCTAATACGATTATATAATTTTATTTACATTATAGGGTTATTTGTACTAATTTACATTATAGGGTTATTTATATTTTAGGTTTATTGATATTAGTTTATATTATATTGTACGCACTCAGTTGGGATGGAGAAAAAAGCACTGATAAAAAACGCACAAACTATTTATAGTTGGTGTTTTATCTGATACGGTTATATTATTTTATTTACATTATAGGGTTATTTGTACTAGTTTATTTACATTATAGGGTTATTTATATTATAGGTTTATTGATATTAGTTTATATTATATTGTACGCACTCAGTTGGGATGGAGAAAAAAGCACTGATAAAAAACGCACTAACTATTTATAGGTAGTGTTTTATCTGATACGGTTATATTATTTTTTACATTATAGGGTTATTTGTACTAGTTTATTTACATTATAGGGTTATTTATATTATAGGTTTATTGATATTAGTTTATATTATATTGTACGCACTCAGTTGGGATAGAGAAAAAAGCACTGATAAAAAACGCACTAACTATTTATAGTTGGTGTTTTATCTAATAGAGTTATATTATTTTATTTACATTATAGGGTTACTTATATTATAGGTTTATTGATATTAGTTTATATTATAGGGTACGCACTCAGTTGGGAGGGGGAAAAAAGCACTGATAAAAAACGCACTAACTATATATAGTTGGTGTTTTATCTAATACGGTTATATTATTTTATTTACATTATAGGGTTATTTGTACTAATTTACATTATAGGGTTTTTTATATTATAGGTTTATTGATATTAGTTTATATTATATTGTACGCACTCAGTTGGGATGGAGAAAAAAGCAATGATAAAAAACGCACTAACTATATATAGTTGGTGTTTTATCTAATACGGTTATATAATTTTATTTACATTATAGAGTTATTTGTACTAGTTTATTTACATTATAGGGTTATTTATATTATAGGTTTATTGATATTAGTTTATATTATATTGTACGCACTCAGTTGGGATGGAGAAAAAAGCACTGATAAAAAACGCACTAACTATATATAGTTGGTGTTTTATCTAATACGGTTATATTATTTTATTTACATTATAGGGTTATTTGTACTAGTTTAATTACATTATAGGGTAATTTATATTATAGGTTTATTGATATTAGTTTATATTATAGGGTACGTACTCAGTTGGGAGGGAGAATAAAGCACTGATAAAAAAAGCACTAATTATATATAGTTGGTGTTTTTTCAAGTACAGTTATTTATATTAGTTTATTTACATTATAGGGTTATTTATATTACAGATTTATTGATATTACTTTATATTATAGGGTTAGTACTCAGTCGGCAGGAGAAAAAAAGAGCATTGTGGATAAAAAATGTACCAAATATTAATAGTTGGTGCTTTATGTTATAGGGATATTTATATTATAGAGTTCGTACTCAGTTGGCAAGAAAAAAAAAGCATTGAGGATAAAAAAAACTATTAATAGTTGGTGCTTTATATTATAGGGTACTTTATATTATTTTATGTATATTATAGAGTTAGTACTCAGTTGGAAGGGAGAAAAAAGCACTATGGAAAAACGCACTATTTATTTATAATTGATGTTTTATCTGATACTGTTATTTATATTAGTTTATTTCTATTATAGGGTTATTTATGCTGGTTTATTTACATTATAGGGTTATTTATATTAGTTTATTTACATTATAGGGTTACTTATACTAGTTTATTTACATTATAGGGTTATTTATACTAGTTTATTTACATTATAGGATTATTTATATTATAAGTTTATTAATATCAGTTTATATTATATCGTTCGTACTCAGTTGGTAAGAAAAAAAGCATTTTGGATAAAAAAGTACTAACTGTTTATACTTGGTGTTTTATATTATAGAATTATTAATATTAGTTTATATTACAGAGTTCTTATTCAGTTGGAAGGAACAAAAAGCATTGTGGATAAAAAAAGCATTAATTACTAATAGTTGGTGCTTTATATTAAAAGATTATTTATATTATAGAGTTCGTACTCAGTTGAAAGGGAAAAAAAAGCGTTGTGGATGAAAAAAGCACTAACTATTCACAGTTGGTATTTTATAATATAGGTTTATTAATGTTAGTCTATATTACAGGGTTCGTACTCAGTTAGGAGAAACAAAAAGCATTGTGGATAAAAAGCACTAACTATTAATAGTTCGTACTTTATATTAAAGGGTTATTTATATTATAGGGTTCGTACTCAGTTGGCATTGAAAGAAACATTGTGGATGAAAAAAGCACTAAGTATTTGTAGTTGGTGTTTTATATTATAAGGTTATTAATATTAGTTTATTTGTATTGTAGGTTTATTAATATTAGTTTATATAATAGGGTTCGAACTCAGTTGGTAGGATAAAAAGTGTATTGTGGATAAAAGAGCACCAATTATTAATAGTTGGTGTTTTATGTTATAGGTTTATTAATGTTAGTTTACATTATAGGGTTCCTACTCTGCTGGAAGAAAAAAAACGCACTGTGGATAAAAAAGCACTAACTACTTATAAATGAGGCTTCATATTAAAGGGTTATTTCTATTATAGGGTTCGTACTCAGTTCGCAGGGGAAAAAAAGCATTGTGGATGGAAAAAGCAACAGCTATTTATCGTTGATGCTTTATATTATAAGGTTATTTATATTATAGGTTTATTAATGTTAATTTATATTATAGGATTCGTACTCTGTTGGGAGACCTCACTTCGAAACCATTGGTCAAGAGGGGTTGCTAACCGCGGAGTAGCCCGCTTCGGCCAAACGAACTTTTTAGAGAGATCTGCAAGCCCCATCGGAGAGAGAGCAAAGGAGAAGGAGTTTGGAGCTTTGGAACTTCTGCGACAGTTCGAGCAGCATTTTTTTTTCATCAAGAGGCCATGTTTGGCATATCTTCGATCGAATGTGGTCCCTTTGGCATCATAGCCTAAAAATCATTTTACATTTTATATCCTTTTAATATTTCTATTAAAATTCTAATAAACAAAATTCAGCAGGAAGAATTAGTTTTTCTTTTTTTCCAATTTCCACTTATACGTGGGGCTGGCCTTGACACTCTGTCGGCCTCATCTTAACAAACTTATAATAGTATAACGTATGTTTTACCGAAATGGTAAATCTCAGAAATACGAGCTGCTAGGCAAAATGTAATGCTGCATTTGAATTCAGGGCATCCAATTCATATAAAATCAGCTCTAAATACTCAGGCACCAAAACCACTGTTGACCTGTGTTATTTATATTTATTTATTTGTAATATATTGTTCGTACTCTGTTAGCAGGAGAATAAAAGAGATTTCTATATATCAAAGTACCATCTGACCTCATTACATCTACACTGTTTCTCTTCTATATCATTTTTGTTCAATGAATTACTTAAGCATTGAAGCCCAGTAGCATTTCTTGAATTTCTTGATTATTTGGCCAATTTTTCTTTAGTAATATTAACCACTTCCCTGTTTTGCCCTTACGCCGTACGGCACAGATTTCGGGTCTTTACTGTACGCCGTACGTTTATTTCGCTTGCACTGTTTCGGCCGTATTTTTTTCAATTTTAGTAACACATTATTCGTATAGATGGCTATAGTTATCCAGTAAATGATAGTTTGCAGTTTATTGTATTTTCTACTCTGATTGGTTCAAAAGCGCGTGTTTTTTCGCATGTTTCGTATCAGAAGACGAACTGTTATCTTTCAGTGTATAGCTTTCTGGTTATATTTTACTAACCGCCTGTTACTTTTATTGATGTAAGAGTTGAATAATATACTTTTACTTTTAAATAATGCATAATTTAGAGCGTATGAAGCTAATGTCTTGTGATTCGAACTGTGACTCGGAATCAGAAACTGAATTATCTGTAAATGATAGTAGAGAAAGTTTACTAGACGACCTGGATAGTAGTGACTCTGATAGTAGTACAGATGGAATCGGTCAAGCAAGACAATTTTTTAAAATTAATTGTGATAATCCTTCGTATCCGCCTTCTGGATTTGCTTTCGCTGGAATTCCAAAAATTAACTTGGATATCGATGAGACTAAAGGTACACTTCAGTTCTATGATGCTTTCATAGAAAGAAAGAAAATTGTAATAAATGCTTAAAAATAGTAGAAATGTTAATTTTAATAACATATCTTTACTTAAAAATGTAAAATGAACAAAAAATGTAATAAAAAATGTGACTTTTTTTACTGAATTCTGCAAATAAATTAAACTGTCAATGAGTTAACTTCCTCCTCCCTTCTAAAATTTTGCTCTTTATAATAATTATTTTGAAGCACAATCTCTTTCTACTACATAAGCTGGATTGTTGACTCTTTGAAATGTCTTCAATTTGCAGAATTTGACAATTCTTCTATT
This sequence comes from Pardosa pseudoannulata, assembly GCA_032207245.1. Lineage (NCBI taxonomy): Eukaryota > Metazoa > Arthropoda > Arachnida > Araneae > Lycosidae > Pardosa > Pardosa pseudoannulata. The sequence continues at coordinate 100,149,202 of CM063497.1, read as the reverse complement.
TCGCTTACTGTGTTGGAAATAAATGTCTTCCATTGTTTTCCTCTTTCATGACTCTAACATAAAGTTACAATAGAATCTATACAATTGTAGATTTATCGTTGTAGAATTATTGATGTTGTTGAATATTACATTTCTAATTTAAGCCGCAATAAACTTTCATTGGTTCTTTGTGGAACTATATGGCGGCAGACAATGCAGTGTATTCATTAATATGTTATGTGTTACTCATCGGATTAACTTCTGTTGATCATAGTTGTCAGAATCCACTGACTAGGATTCTTTTATTATCCTTTTAATTAAAATATGGAAAAATTTATTTACCTTTCATGTTGAATCACGGTGGTGTCTGGGCCAAGAAGACAAAAAACCGCTACTTCCATACGACACACACACCAAAAAGTTTTTATTCTTGCATTCTCTGCAAAAACTCTAAAAAAATCACAAAAATACACTTTACACACTACATGTACTTAGAATTCCATCGTTATATTAATTCCCCTGTAGAGCTCCCTCTAGTGGGAAAAAATCTCTTTGAGTTGCAGACATAACAGTGTTTTACATTGATTTAAGAACAGGGGTAGATGCAAAATGACGAATAGAAAAGATTCCTATTAATTGATTAGCTTAAAGGAATTTTTATTACTTTTCTATTCCTTGTTGAGTTTGTCAGAAAAATACTCGCCCCTCCACAGGTCAAAAAAATAAAAGAAAAAGCAAAATGGCTAAAAAAAAAGATGCCTTTTTTCTCGAAAAAAATTATGCGGATCACTTCTTCCCCAATTTCGGCCAAAATGATGACCACGCAACACCGAGCATGGCGAGGTCAGTGGAAAAATCCCTCCAGCGGGAACCCAAGATGATCGCCAAAACGTAGTGTGAGTAGGAAGAACAGCTTAGGAATCTTATGGCGACAAGCAACGCTCAAGCTGGACAAATGGTGAAAGTTGGGGAGAGCAAAACGGCAACCCACGGATGGTCAGAGCGGGGAGATTCAAGATGACTTGGACATGGACAAGCCCCATTCCATAAAATAAGGGGTCAAGAAGCCGGCAAATCCTGACATGCCCTTTTAAATAGAATCTGTCTATACTACATTCTCAAACGACAAAATTGTAGAATTATTGTTGTAGGATTATTGATGTTGTTGAATATTACATTTCTCCTTTAAGACGCAATAACCTTTCACCAGTTCTTTGGTGGAACTATATGGTGGCAGACACAATTCAGTGTATTCATATGGTATGCTCTATTTCTAGAACAGAGGTGAATGCAAATTGGCAAATAGAAAAGAGTCCTATTAATTGATTAGCTTAAAGGAATTTTTATTATTTTTCTATTCCTTCATGACTTTGTCAGGAAAATACTCGCCAGTCAACAGGCAAAAAAAATAAAAAACAGGAAAATGGCTAAAAGATGCCTTTTTTCTCGAAAAAATGATGCAGGTGATCTCTCCCGCAATTTCGGTCAAAATGATGCCCACTCAACACCGTGCATGGCGAGGTCAGTGGAAAAATCCCGCCAGCGGGAACCCAAGACGATCGCCAAAACGTAGCGTGAGTAGGAAGTACAGTTTAGGAATCTTATGGCTCCAAGCAACGCTCAAGCTGGACAAATGGTGAAAGACGGGAAGAGCAAAACAGCAACCCATGAATGGTCAGCGAAAGGACATTCAAGGTGACTTGGACATGGACAAGCCTCATTCCGTAAAATAAGGGGTCAGGAAGCCGGCAATTCCTGGCATTCCCTTTTTAATAGAATGTGGCTATACCACAACAATATATAATTATTCTTGAATAGAAACATTATTTTTAATGTCTTTGAAAATCTTGCGCAACCAGTAACACCATTAATTCTAATCATGGCAATCTAATTATTTTCACTTGAGTAACATGAGCTTTGGGGTGTTACAAAAATTTATCTGTCACAAAAATAAACTATATTTTGTTGGTTTTAATTAATGTAACTTTTAACAAATTGGAATTTCGAAATGTACACTAGGATAAAACCGGGTCCTGATTTAGAAAGAGGTCCTAGTAATATCAAGGAAAGACACCGTTTCGGTGGTTCTGAAGTTCTTCTCTGGGGAGGCATTATGAGGGAGAACGGGAGAACTGAGCTCAAAGTTTTAGACAGAGGTTCTGTAACCGGGATCGCTGTTCTGAGGAGGTACTCCTTCCCCATGTGAGTGTGTTCCGAGGTGCTATTGGCCCAGATCTCATTTTTATGGATGACAATGGACATCGAATGACAATCCACATCGGACTCTTTCTGTTGAGTAGCTACTGGAAAGTGAAGATATCACTCGAATGGATTGGCCAGCATACTCCCCTCATTTAAGCCGTATCCGCCCAGCGTCCTATTTATAGGACAGTTCATTTTCACCATTATAAATAAAACTATTCAAGGTTTTGCCTATTCTTTTTCTACCCCCTCAAGAGTAATGGTTTCACCTTACTTACTTAAACCGGTTTGAAACTGATTGAAGCATTTTTCAGCCAGCTGCAGACACGTAAATTTCCGCCATTTTCATGATTTTTTTCTTGCTGAATTTCATTGCAATCATACGAAAAGGTTTTAAAGGTAAGTTTAAATATTTTTTTCACAATTTATATTTCAGATATTTTATTAACAGATATCTTATAGATTTTTAAAATTATTTTACTATTATTAGTTTTAATTTCAAATTTAAACTACTGTCGTAAAAATAGGATGCTGGGCTGATTCATTAAATTTTCTGATATTTAGTTTATTTCATACCCACATAACACGAAAGCTCCACAGAATGTCGTATGGACGTCTCTTTTGGGCACAACAAAAATGTCCACAGGATGTCGCGACTTTGCCTTCGGACGTCTTCCCGATGTCGCGGGGAGTCAAAAAGTTCCCTCGATTTTGGGTCGTTCGAGGGTCGTAGCGATGTGTGACATGATGTAGCATGGATGTCATATGAGTGTCTTAAATGCGACATCGATTTGTGGACGGCGAGTGGCTTTCCTCTGGACATTTATCCACTTCCAAAGTATGTCGAAAGGAAATCTTAAATTGGACATCCATTTATAGAGGTCGTGAGGACGTTATGATTCATATTGCTTGGATGTCTGAGATGCATATACGACGTCCATTTTACGTCGCCTTCTGGATATCAATATGTCTTATGGATATCCAGAAGATGCTTCAAATAATGCCCTAACCCTTTCGCTCCGAGAGAAATCACGTTTGATATATATATTTTTTCTCTTATGTTCAAAATATTTTTTGTGTTCAGAACTAGGAAAGCAAGTTATGGTCCTAAATTTTTAAAAGGCTTAATGTGCAATCCTAGTTTCAGTACATTATTTTTGACATAAGAGAAAAAAACACATCAAATGTGACAAGCTGGGAGCTGAAGAATTAAGGCACAAATTATTTATTTTAAAAATACTTTACTTTTAATCGTACTTTAGAAACGGGCAATTAAAAATAAAGTATTATGTAAGTGAAAAGTAGAGTAAAAATAAAGTACGAATCAATCTAACAAGAAAAATACCATTTTCAGTGAATTCTTTTAATCTTATGATATCCTCACTCTATAAGCAGTTTACCCCTCCCCCAAGAAAAAAATAAATAAATAAAGAAGATAAATAAGTAGAGACTTATTTATTAAGCAGGAAAGAAAGGGGTAAGTCCAAAGAAATTACAAATTATTAAGTTCATGTATTATTTTCATCTTATAAAATTCTATTAATTTTGTAATTAATTTCCTTTTTAGAATTATTAAATTGTACTATTAATGGAAATCAATTAAAGATATAATTGCTTAAAGTTCACATATTAAAAGAGCCAATTTAAGACTACTTTTTTCAGCGATATCTTGAGCACCTATAGGTGCTCAAGATATCGCTGAAAAAAGTTCTTAAAACTTGCGAGGAAGCTATAGAATATCTATTTTCAGAGGAATTAGAGACCGAAATAATTATTTTGCCATCTGAAAGGGATGAATTAATAGATGAAGAAGGTTTTGATATCACTGAAACTCTTGACACATCTGCAAGAGACGTTGCTGGTGGTATTGAAATGTTGAGTTGTAAAAAAATGCTTCAGCCAGTTACTGATCTCAAGAGTCATATAGTTCATTTTGATAATTTTTTAATTCCTATAATTTGTTAGTTGACCTAAGAAAGAGTGGATTTTGAGCAGCAACAGGAGTTATACATTTCAAAAATGATTTCACATGATTCAATGCATGTATATAGTTTATTATTTGCGTCTAATCAGGGATAAATGGTAGGCTCTAAGTTTCTTCTTAAGTAGTATGTATTCAAGGGTTCCGTCGCTATATATGGGACAAAAAAGTATTCCGTAAGATGAAAAGTTTGAGAACCGCTAAACTAATGCATGTATATAATTTATAATGAGCATTTAATCAGTGAGAATGGTAGATACATGGTTTCTCAAGTAATATGTATTCAGACGTTCCGTTGCTGTATATTTACTATGAAATAGTTCCGTGAGATGTAAAGTTTGAGAACTACTAAAATAATGCATTTATATAGTTTATCAAGTTCAAATTATCCTCCAGTTATTCTTTTCACATACACAGAGATAGAGAGAGGGGGGGAAGAGAGACATAATTTCAAAAATATTTCAGTATTTTCAAACACTAAAGGGTTTAAAGAAGATCGGTCAAGAGCAATTAAAATTTCGAGGGTGAATTTTTGGACGATTATAATACTTTTCCATTTACTATGCATACAAAAAATAAAATAAAAAAGTGCAAACTTTTGTACATAGCATAAAACTATGCATAGGAATGAAATGTATTTTTCATGGAGTCATAAATTCGCCAACCCA
>CM063497.1:100119372-100134372 GCA_032207245.1 Pardosa pseudoannulata | reverse complement strand
TACAATTAATTCAAATGTTACAGTTTATTTTTATAATATTAAATGCACATATTATAGGTGGTCTTTTAAATAAATTATTAATAGAATTTTCATAGTAATAATACTGCACAAATTTTCGTGCCTAGGACATGTGCAGAGAGTGCCTAATTCATAGTTTTACGTATTTTTTTTTACACATTCATCTAAGCATTGCAGGAGAAAGGGTGATAGGTGAAAATTTTATTGATAAGTTGCCTACCTTTGCCTTCAAATCAATTATTATGCTTTATCTATTTGTTTTTCTGCTTATTTAATTTCTAATTCAGTAATTAGTTTTATAATTGTGGGTAATAAAGAAATAAAAACAAAATACTATTAAAATCTGTTTTCTAATTTAAGGTTATAATTTTATATGAATGTCATTATGCTCCAAGATACTTACAAATTTGGGAGGGAGGGAGTAGAAAAATTGTTTTGGGCCTGAGGTTAAGTATTTTACTCAGGATGTGCACCGTAGACTATCTAATATTAGTTGATACAATTTTATCTTTCTTTAAATAAATAGAGAACTAAATTCGACAAAAAGAGATACAAAAGATCTACAAAATTAACATCAAAATATCTTACTATAATATTGCTTGATTTCATACATTATATGCTAAATATTGTGCACTTATAAATTTTATTGTATTCTAATCTATATAATATACCTATTAATACCTATATAATTTAATGTAATGTATATTAATAATTTGTAAGCCTTGTCGATGTTGTGCAACTTAAAAAAGTATCTAAATATAATCAAATAAAATATCTTTATATATATTAAAATTTTATTTTTTATTCTGATAATACTTATTTTTAGGTAAATTTTTTGTCATATTTTCGGTGTATCAAATTAGAAATTCTATCACATAAGATAAAATGTCTCAGTGTCATTAACGAAATATTTACGTAAATTCGTAAATGAGCACATAAAAATAAATTTCGAAACTTCATAATAGTTTTTATGCTTTAATAATCATAATTTCATCTTTCTGTATATTTTCACTACAATGTAAATATTCTTATATTTCTTCACATTCTTTTGAAAATTTCCATTGTTTATTTTTTAACATCTCTCCCAATACAAAGTACAAAATATTTGTATATGTAGGGCAATTTCCCCTTTCATGGTTTTAAAATTATGTCATGCATTGTTTTTTGTCTAATTTCACTGAATATGGTATTCCAAATAAACATAGGATGGGGGTATTGAAGATCGCTCTACGAGTTTTTCCCTCTGAATAGAGGGAGAATTGTAGTAGGGGAAAATTTTTCCGGAGAAAAAACCATCTGCTATATGGGCGGCAAAAAGCTCCGTGTTTGCTTATTGTTGTGAAGAGTGAAAGTGTGAAACACGTGCTCAAAAGGGGGAAAGCACTAGAGCTTACTCTCCCGTCTTTATCTGCATGAATGTCAACAAAATTCCCGCCACGAAAAGGTTAACACTTTGGCTACCAGATGCATTTTCAATGGTTTGCCCGAGGCGCCGACATGAACTTTTCATTATGCTATGCGTATGCTGAAATATTATTTGCGTCAGATAAAATGAGTTATAAAATCATGCTTAAAGCAGATTTCGTGTTGGGACTCACCGGTGACTGCCATGGAGAGGTAAGCAATTGTTACGATTGTCCTTTTTTTCAAACAATCGTGCTTAGATTGCTAAGTTATGACTCGTTCCTTAGCATTCAAATCAGCTAGGAAGAACTAAAGCAAATAATTTGACTAAAAAAGTGGGGACATATTGTTCAGATTGAGTTGATTCCCCTTTTTTTTCCCGTTTTACATTTATTTTCTGGGAGAAAAAGAAGACATTTTAAATTTATGACAGACACGGTGCAATCAGTACTCTGTTATAGTCACGATACAAGTCGAAGGGTTGAAAACTCATAGCTTCCAATATTAACACTTTGACTACCAGACGGATTTTCGATGGTTTGCCCAAGGCACGAAAGTGAACTTTTCTTTATGCGATGCATATGCTGAAATATTATTTCAAGATAAAATGAGTCATAAACTTACGCTTGAAGCAGTTTTTGTGGTGGGGGTCACAAGTGACTCCCACGGAGAGGTAAGCAATTATTAAGATTGTCTTTTTTTTATTATTATTAACAATTATGCTTCGATTGATAAGTTATTACTCTCGTTATTTAGCATTAAAAGCCGCTAGGAAGAACTAGAGCAAATAATTTGACTATAAAAGTAGAGACATATTGTTCCGATTGCGTTGATTCACCTTTTCTTTGCCGTTCAACATTTATTTTCTGAGAAAAAGGGAGACATTTTAAATTTATGACAGACACGGTGCAATCAGTACTCTGTTATAGTCATGATACAAGTCAAAGGGTTGAAAACTCATAGCTTCCAATATTAACACTTTGATTACCAGACGGATTTTCGATGGTTTGACAAAGATACCGAAGTGAACTTTTTTTTATGCGATGCATATGCTGAAATATTGCCGCATAAAGAAGCTTAGCCAACGAGCTCAGTGGCCGAACTGTCAAAGCACGCGATTTCAGACCCGAAGATTGTGGGTTCGATGCTTGCCATGGCGTTTTATTCAAAGTACGGATTTTTCATTTAAAAATGCTACTTATTGTTTCCTTATGTTCTCGAACATTCTAGATCTTTCTTTAATATGTGAATTAGTTATTTCTCGAATATTCTGTTCTGGTATAAAAGCTGATACCCACTAGTTGTAGGCAACTTCTCGATCTTGCAAAGTTGCGAGTTGCTACTTAGCTTTAATAAATTCTTCTGTTAAGTTAAACGGTGTGTTCATTCGAATCTTCGTGACAATATTATTTCAAGATAAAATGAGTTATGCTTGAAGCAGTTTTCGTGGTGGGGTCACAGGTGACTCCCACGGAGAGGTAAGCAATTATTACTATTGACCATTTTTATTATTAACAATTATGCTTCGATTGCTAAGTTATGACTCGTTCCTAGCATTCAAAACAGCTAGGAAGAACTAGAGCAAATAATTTGACTAAAAAAGTGGAGACATATTGTTCCGATTGTGTTGATTTACCTTTTCTTTTGCCGTTTTACATTTATATTCTGGGAAAAAAAGGAGATATTTTAAATTTATGACAGACACGGTGCAATCAGTAAGCTGTTATAGTCATGATACAAGTGAAAGGGTTGAAAACTCATAGCTTCTAATATTAACACTTTGACTACCAGACGGATTTTCGATGGTTTGCCCAAGACACCGAAGTGAACTTTTTTTTATGCGATGCATATGCTGAAATATTATTTGCGGCAGATAAAATGAGTTATAAAATCATGCTTCAAGCAGTTTTCGTGGTGGGGGTCACGGGTGACTCTTACGGTGTGGTAAGCAATTATTAAGATTGTCTTTTTTTTATTATTATTAACAATTATGCTTCGATTGATAAGTTATTACTCTCGTTATTTAGCATTAAAAGCAGCTAAGAAGAACTAGAGCAAATAATTTGACTAAAAAGAAAAGACATATTGTTCCGATTGCGTTGATTCACCTTTTCTTTGCCGTTTTACATTTATTTTCTGAGAAAAAGGGAGACATTTTAAATTTATGACAGACACGGTGCAATCAGTAAGCTGTTATAGTCATGATACAAGTCAAAGGATTGAAAACTCATAGCTTCTAATATTAACACTTTGACTACCAAATGGATTTTCGATGGTTTGCCCAAGGTACCGAAGTGAACTTTTCTTTATGCGATGCATATACTGAAATATTATTTCAAGATAAAATGAGTTATAAACTTACGCTTGAAGCAGCTTTCGTCGTGGGTTGTTTTTCGTAGATTTCTCGTAAACTATGGATCGTACAGGAACGATTCTTTGGGCCGTTTTTATGTACTCCGAACGAGGAATCTAGCTGTGCAGAGTTTAAGCGGTCGTTTTGGGACACCCCGTATACAGCAATAAATATATGCGCATATATTTGAGAACAACTCGCTATAAATGAAATATATTTATAAAAAAATATTTTTTTGTCCCTGACTATGTTAATGGAACGTGGTCGTATAGTGAAAACTACCTGTACACATTAAAAATACGTTGTTAATGATACTAAACTAGAGTTCTTTGTTTAAATGTTTAATGGGGGATTTTAAAATTTGCTAACCCTAAAATAACAGTTTCCAATATGGATACCTCTATCCATTCCAGGTCCAACCGCTTCATAAATTCGAAGTCAGATAGATTAGGTTATTATTATATATACTATATATATATTTTATATATATATATATATATATATATATATATATATATATATATATATATATATATATATATATATATATATATATATATATATATATATATATATATATAAATATTATATATATATATATATAGTATTTTTATAAATACTATATATATATATGTATGTATGTATGTATATATATATATATATATATATAGTATTTTTATAAATATACTATATAATATATATATATATATATATATATATATATATATATATATATATATATATATATATATATATTTATGTATATATATATATATGTATATATATATATATGTATATATATATATATATAATGTATATATATATATATATTTATACTATAATATATATATATATGTATATATATATATATATATATATATATATTACATGTATATAAAAATAAAAAAATTATTTTTACAAGTTATTATTTCATATCAAATTTAAAATGCATTTAAATTTTTAAATTTTATATATTGTAAGCGGATATTTAAAATTTTTCAACGATTGATTATATACAGAAATGCCTATATATGCCTGTATTTGAGGAAAAATCAAATATATTTATCATAAATCAAATATAAATCAAATATATTTTTTAAAAATTAATTTTTTTGTACTTCTCTCCCTTAATGGGACTTAATGGGTTGTACAGTGAAAACTACCTGTACACATTAAAAATACGTTTTTATTTCCTTGTTAATGATACTAAACTGGAATTCTTCGTTTAAATGTTTCTAGCAGGTAAATGGCATATTTTTAAAAAATGAATATAAAATGCAGGAAAAGTTAATCAAGTAAATAAATTCAATCATACTTTATTCATCATTAAAAAATATGTACTCGTAAATCCCATATCGCAAAAACATTTTGATATTAATTGGAGAAATCGAATGAAGCACTTTGAAGATTATTACATTTATTTCATGTTAAAAGCATCAACTTACTGTACAGTTGCTTAAAATTACATTAGTCCGAGTCCAAATGCATTTTATCTCTCAGATATGAGAGGAAAATAATTAGCTTAAATGCAAAGATTTAGATACAATTTTAACTTTTTTCAAAATCTGTAGCAAGGCAGAGGTTTTTCTGAATTTGAATCTCATTTTTCTTCTCAATAATTCAATTTTCTGCGATAGTGAATTTCAAAATGTTTTTATTTGCAAGCGGTTTTGTTTATGATCATCTCTCAATTGGACATGACTTTCGAAATAGAAGGCATAATTTTAACTACGGTTTGAAATTCGTCAACTTCAGTTATGTGGATGCAGTTTTTCTCATGCACAATAAATGCCTACATTTGTTGAGTAGGTATAGAAACTATTCGGAGAGAATTTGAACATTTTTAAGTCTGTTATTGAAAATTAAAAATTCTTCAGTCAACTGAATATCCTGCCGACTGTGAAATATACCATTCGATTCCTTAGCGAAGGAGAAGAGGTAGATAAAATTAAAGAACAAAGATAATAATTATATTATATTTGATATATAAAAATTACTCCGAAAAATTATTAACAGTGAGTGGATTTTTATTTTTCCACTTGGTGTTTTTTTTGTCACATACAGCGGGTTGTCTTAAAGATATAGAATCACCAAAAAGTTATTAATTTAGTAATAGTTAAAATTTTATACATATATATAAGTATGTATGTGTGTATACAGGGTGTCCCAAAACGACCGCATAAACTCTACACAGCTAGACTCCTAGTTAGGAGTACATGAAAACTGCATGAAGAAGCGTTCCAGTGTGATCCACAGTTTACGAGAAAAATACGAAAAACGAAATATGACGTTACTTCCCTAACAAGAAAAAAACACTTTATTGAACATATCAACAACAGTATATGCACTGGCATGCTCCCAAACAGTTCGTAAGGCATTTCCATTACATCGGCCTTACATCAGGTACATGTCGCAGTAGTCACGAACGGAATAAAGGCCACCATACGAAGACTACCTCTAGATGCAAGATGCAGCCTTTTAAATACCAGTTCAACGGCGGCTTAACGTCATTTCACGGCACGCTCGCATGCATGACGCGATATGCGCGGCGAACGTTTTAAACATTATCGTCTGGAAGCATATGCAAATACTGTTGCTGATATGTCCAACAAAGTGTTTTTTTCTTGCACCGGAAGTGACGCCATACTTTGTTTTTCGTATTTTTCTCGTAAACTATGGATCGTACAGGAATGCTTCTTTGGGCAGTTTTTATGTACTCCCAATGAGGAGTGTAGCTGTGAAGAGTCTATGCGGTCGTTTTGGGACACACTGTATACAACAATGCCTATATACGCATATATTTGGGAAAAACTCGCTGTAAATCAAATATATTTTTAAAAAAGTAATTTTTTGTCTCTCACTCTCTTAATAGAACGTGGTCGTATAGTGAAAACTACCTGTACACATTAAAAATACGTTTTTATTTCCTTGTTAATGATACTAAACTGGAGTTCTTCGTTTAAATGTATATTTCTAGCAAATAAATGACATATTTTTTAAAAAGGTATATAAAATGCAGGAAAAGTTAATCAAGTAAATAAATTCGATCATACTTTATTCATCCTTAAAAAACATGTACTCGTAAATCCCATATCGCAAAAACATTTTGATATTAATTGGAGAAATCGAATGAAGTGCTTTGAAGATTATTACATTTATCTCATGTTAAAAGCATCAACTTACTGTACAATTCTTTAAAATTACATTAGTCCGAGTCCGAATACATTTTATCTCTCAGATATGAGAGGAAAATAATTAGCTTAAATGCCAAGATTTCGATACAGTTTTAACTTTTTTGAAAATCTGTAGCAAGGCAAAGGTTTTTCTGAATTAGAATCTCAATTCTCTTCACAATAATTCAATTTTATGCGATAGTGAATTTCAAAATGTTTTTACTTGCAAGCGGTTTTGTTTGTGATCATCTCTCATTTGGAGATGCTCTCAAAATACAATGATTATTTTTAAATACGTTTTGAAATTCGGAAACTTCCGTAATGTTGATGCTATTTCATGCACAATAAATATCTACATTTTTGAGTAGATATAGACAAAATTATAAAATAATGTGAACATTTTTAAGTCTATTAGGAAAAATTTAAAAAACTGAAAATTCTTCCGACTGTGGAATATACTATTCGTTTTCTTAGGGAAACAGAAGGGGTAGGTGAAATTAAAGAAGAAAAAAAAATAATTATAATATATTAGCATATAACTCGCCATATGCTAGTAAAATCAGTAAAATTTTAATTTTCTAGAATTGTAAAGTACCCTATAAGGCAGCAAAAAAATGGTTTGATTTTTAGTTGAGAATTATGTGGTACACATTGAATAATTTGTTTATCTTTACTGACCGCATGTTAGTTGCCAATTTTAATTTATCGTGACATATTACGTGATAGAATGGACAGCAGAGGTTTTAATATTAACAGTGATTATTTGGCAGTATATATGAATGATGTCCAAAGCGAATCGATTGCACACAGTGTGGTTATGTATAAAAAACAAACGAACAAACTTCTTAATTTTCGAAGATATAAAACTTAAACGCCAGATATTTATTAGTCCATGAAATAGACTCCTAGACTTTTGTGAAAAGAATTTGTTGTTAATACCGGTGACAAAATTTGATTTTTGGCTGAGAATTGTCTTCCATTAAAAAATAATGGATGATTAAATTTAAAATTATTACATATGTATCTAATCTACTATTTAAGCCAAATACAAAAGAAAATTATTTAAGTCATATGTAAGTTCAATCATAAAAAGCTCGAAAATAATGAATACGATATTTAAAGGATTTAAAATAAGAAATGATTAAATGAGAGGGTTAAAAGAATGACGTCATAATGCTTTAAAAAACGTTATTTTTACCTATTTATTATGTGGTAAATTGATAAATTTGATCGTCTGTATTAACCTTGGTAAGGCTTGAAATAATGGGCTTAAACTCTAGAAAAGGGGGAAGGGGGATTTCAAATTTAGATAATTCTAAAACATAAAAATCCAATATGGATACCTCTATCCATTCCAGATCCAACCGCCTCATAAATTCGAGGACAGACGGTCAGATACTTTAGGCGATTATTATATATTTACAAAAACTTTTTATATGTACTATACATACATTTTATTACATGCATATAAAAGTAAAAAAATACTTTTTTAAAGTTATTATTTCATATCAAATTTAAAATGCGTTTTTAAATTTTAAAATTTTAAATTTTGTAAGCGAATATTTAAAATTGATTATATATAACAATGCCTATAAGTCTATATTTGAGAAAAAATTAGTTATAAATCAAATATATTTTTTTAAATATAATTCTTTTTGTCCCTGACTACCTTAATGAACTTGGTCGTACAATGAAAACTACCTCTTCACATTAAGAATACGTTTTTATTTCCTTGTGAATGATAATAAACTAGAGTTCTTCGTTTAAATGTGTATTTCTAGCATTGTAAATGACATATTTTTAAAGAGATACATAAAATATAGGAAAACTTAATCAAGTAAATTAATTCAATCATACTTTATTTAACATTAAAAAATATGTAATCGTAAATCCCATATCGCAAAAACATTTTGATATTAATTGGAGAAATCGAATGAAGCGCTTTGAAGATTATTACTTTTATTTCATGTTAAAAGCATAAACTTACTGTACAGTTCTTTAAAATTACATTAGTCAGAGTCCAAATGCATTTTATCTCTCAGATATGAGAGGAAAATAATTAGCTTAAATGCAAAGATTTCTATACAATTTTAACTTTTTTCAAAATCTGTAGCAAGGCAAAGGTTTTTCTGAATTAGAATATCATTTTTATTCACAATAATTCAATTTTCAGTGATTGCAAATTTCAAAATGTTTTTACTTGCAAGCGGTTTTGTTTATAATCATCTCTCAGTTGGAGATGCCTTTCAAAATACAAGGCATATTTTTAACTACGTTTTGAAATTCGGAAACTTCCGTAATGTGGATGCTATTTCATGCACAATAAATGTCTACATTTTTTAAGTAGATATAGTCACCATTATGAAAGAATGTGAACATTTTAAAGTCGATTAGGGAAAATTAAGAATTGAAAATCCTGCCGACTGTGAAACATGTTATTCGTTTTCTTAGCTACAGAGAAGAGGTAGATAAAATTAAAGAAGAAAAAAATAATTATATTATACTAGCATATAGCCCGCCATATCACGGGATCAGTAAAATTTTTAATTTTCTAGTATTGTAAATTACCCTATAAAGCAGGTAAAAAAGTGGTTTGATTTTTGTCTGGGAATTATCTAGTACGCGCTCAATAATTTATTTATCTTTACTGACCACATGTTGGTTGCCAACTTTAATTTATCTTGTCATATTACGTGATAGGATAGACAGCAGAGGTTTTAATATTGACACTGATTATTTGACGTATATACGAATGATGTCCAAAATTGAGCGAATCGATTGCAAACCGTGTGGTTATGTATAAGAAACAAACACACAAACGAACAAACTTCTTAATTTTTAAAGATATATTACTTATACGCTAGATATTTATTAGTCCGTGAAATAGACTCCTAGACGTTTATGAAATGGATTTTTAGTTAAAAACAAGGATACGATTTCATTGCAACAAGAAATAATCGATGATTATATTTAAAATTATCACGTATGTACCTAATCTATTATTTAAGCCAGATATAAAAGAAAATTATTTACATCATGTCTAAGTTCACTGATAAAATATATGAAAATAATGCAGATTATATTCAAATAATTTAAAATAAGAAATGATTAAATGGGAGGGTTAAAGAAATGACGTCATAATGCTATAAAAAACGTTATTTTTACTTATTTATTAAGTGATAAATTGATAACTTCAATCGCCTGCTCTTAACCGGGGTAGGGCCTCTTAGCCCCCTTTTCTAGCTTTTAATACCATTATATATTATACGCTAGAAAAGGGGGGAAGGGGGTATTTCGAACGTTGCTAACCCTAAAACATCAAAATCTAATATGGATACCTCTATCCATTTCAGATGCAACCGCTTCATAAATTCAAGGACAGACGAACAGATAGCTTTGGCTATTATTATATATTTACAAATTTTTTATATGTATTATACATACATTTTATTACATTTATATAAAAGCGAAAACAATTACTTTTTAAAAGGTATTATTTCCCTTCAAATTTAAAATACATTTAAATTTTAAAATTTTAAATTTTGTAAGCGAATATTTAAAATTTTTCAACAATTAATTATATATATAGAAATACCTGTATACGCCTATATTTGAGGAAAAATCAAATATATTTATCATAAATCAAATATATAATATAAATCAAATATATTTTTAAAAAATTAATTTTTTTCCCTTGACTCCCTTAATGAGATTTAATTGGTCATAGAGTGAAAACTACCTGTACATATTAAAAATACGCTTTTATTTCTTTGTTATTGATACTAAACTGGCGTTCGTCGTTCTAAATGTATATTTCTAGCATGTAAATGACATATTTATATAAAAAGGAATAAAAAATGCAGGAAAAGTTAATCAAGTAAATAAATTCAATCATACTTTATTTATTATTAAAAAATATGTACTCATAAATCCCATATCGCAAAAATATTTTCATATTAATTGGAGAAATCGAATGAAGCATTTTGAAGATTATTACATTTATTTCATGTTAAAAGCATCAACTTACTGTACAGTTCTTTAAAATTACATTATTCCTAGTCCAAATGCATTTTATCTCTCAGATATGAGAGGAAAATAATTAGCTAAAATGCTACGATTTCGATACAATTTTAACTTTTTTGAAAATCTGTAGGAAGGCAAAGGTATTTCTAACTTTGAATCTCATTTTTTTTCTCAATAATTCAATTTTCTGTGATAATGAATTTCAAAATGTTTTTATTTGCAAGCGATTTTCTTTATGATCATCTCTCAATTGGACATGACTCTAAAAATACAAGGCATATTTTTAAATACGTTTTGAAATTCGGAAACTTATGTAATGGGGATGCTATTTCATGCACAATAAATGTCTACATTTTTTGTGTAGATATAGACACCATTATGAAAGAATTTGAACATTTTTAAGTCTATTAGGGAAAAATAAAAAACAGAAAATTCTTCCGACTGTGGAGCATACTATTCCTTTTCTTAGGGAAACAGAAAGGGTAGATGAAATTGAAGAAGAAAAAATGATTATAATATACTAGCATATAACCCGTCATATGCTAGTAAAAAAAGTAAAATTTTTAATTTTCTAGAATTGTAAAGTACCCTATAAGGCAGCTAAAAAAATGGTTTGATTTTTGGTTGAGAATTATGTGGTACACATTCAATAATTTGTTTATCTTTGCTCACCGCATGTTAGTTGCCACCTTTAATTTATCTTGTCATATTACGTGATAGGATGGGCAGCAGAGGTTTTAATATTGATAGTGATTATTTGGCGGTATATATGAAGGATGTCCAAAATTGAGCGAATCGACTGCAAACCGTGTGGTTATGTATAAAAAACAAACGAACAAACTTCTTAATTTTCAATGATATATAACTTAAACACTAGATAATTATTAGTCCGTGAAATACAGTCCTAGACATTTGAGAAAAGAATTTGTTGTTAATTACAATGATACAATTTCATTGCAACAAAAAATAATCGATCATTAAATTAGAATTATCACATATGTACCTAATATGTTATTTAAGCCAAATGTAAAATTATTTACGTAATATCTAAGTTCAAGGATGAAACGTATGAAAATAATGCAGAAGATATTTAAATAATTTAAAATAAGAAATGATTAAATGGGAGGGTTAAAGGAATGACGTCATAATGCTATAAAAATGTTATTTTTAAATATTTATTATGTGGTAAATTGATAAATTCAATCGCATGCTCTTAACCGATGTAGGGCTTGAAATAATGACATTAAACGCTAGAAAAGAGGGGAAGGGTCGATTTCGAATGTTGCTAACCCTAAAACATCAAAGTCCAATATGGATACTTCTTTCCATTCCATATCCAACCGCTTCATAAATTCGAGGACAGAAGGACAGATAACTTAGGCTATTATTGTATATTTACAATTTTTTTAAATGTACTATATATACATTTTATTACAAGTATATAAAAGCAAAAACAATTAATTTTTAAAAGTTATTATTTCATATCAAATTTAAAATGCATTTAATTTTTAAAAGTTCAAATTTTGTAAGTGTATATTTAAAATTTTCAACATTTGATTATACATAGAAATACCTGTATACGCCTATATTTGAAGAAAAATCAAATATATTTATCATAAATCAAATATATAATATAAATCAAATATATTTTTAAAAAATTAATTTTTTTTCCTTGAGTCCCTTAATGAGATTTAATGGGTCATAGAGTGAAAACTACCTGTACATATTAAAAATACGCTTTTATTTCTTTGTTATTGATACTAAACTGGCGTTCGTCTATCTAGCATGTAAATTACATATTTATATAAAAAGGAATAAAAAATGTAGGAAAAGTTAATCAAGTAAATAAATTCAATCATACTTTATTTATCATTAAAATATATGTATTCGTAAATCCCATATCGCAAAAACATTGTGATATTAATTGGAGAAATTGAATTAAGCACTTTGAAGATTATTACATTTATTTCATGTTAAAAGCATCAATACTTATATACATGAGTTGGATGTCGCAGGATTTCGAATCCTTTGCAAAATCTCTCCCGGTGGTCTGTGTACAAGAGACGGAAAATTATTATTAATGAGTAATGAAAGTTCTCTTATCAGATGTTCTCAATTTATAATGAATATCTAATTTCGGAATTTTTCTTTAAATCATTATTCATCTCTCTGATTATAACCATACTCATGCATACTTAAATACTCAAGCATAACACAGTCAAAATACATACACATCTATATGTATATATACACATTTATGCACATATACATATATATACACATATATATATATATATATATATATATATATATATATATATATATATATATATATATATATATACATATATATATATATATATATATATATATATATATATATATATATATATATATAATCATATTTATATACTATAAAAGTATAAACTAATAAATATAGACATATAGACATGCGGAGTACAATACCAGATTAAAAAATGAACATTAGAATGATACATATATATATATATATATATATATATATATATATATATATATATATATATATATATATATATACAGTGAAACTTCTCCAAGCCGCCACCTCTGTATAGCGTCCAATCTTCTAAATGGCCAATTTTTAATGGCACGGATTTTTCGACTCATTGACCTAATGGTAAAATAACTTGTATCAGCGGCAACCCGACCCCCTCTAAACAGGCCACCAAGTGGGATTGCCCCTTTCATTATTCGGAAAATTCTACTCACTCCATGCTTTAATTTTGTGCGAAACACTCAAGGTCAGGTTTATGGTAGGATATAAGACAAAGGAATAACTTGTAGTCCATTCCCGCATTCTCCCCCCCCTTCTTTTCTAAGAAAGATTAAATCTGATATCTCTTTTGTATTCTCCCCACACCCTTCAGAACGGGAATCCCTATTGCACCATCCATAGAAACTGAGGAGGGAACTGGACAATCAAGAGTTGAAGGTGTCCTAGGGTCTTTGTTTGGAATTCAAATAGGTAAAGTTAAGGAAGAATTGCACCTCTGTCAGCAAAAATGTCATTCATGCCAGTTTCATTTCATTAGTTGGTCAGTGATCTGAGTTGCAACGATGTCGAAATGCGTTTTTCTAAATCTCGAGCAGAGCATTGAAGTTCTGCGTGAATATGAGAATGGCAAATCGGCAAGAAAGTTAGCTGAATTATTTAACTGCAGAAGAACGGAAATCAACAAAGTCATTAAAGAAAAATTTGAATTTGAAGGAGGAGTACGAAGACTACAGAACAAACAAAAACAAATTGTAACCTTTTTTTAAAAAATTGTAAAGAAGCATGAAATAAAGTACTATTTTTCTTTAGATAAGTTTTACATTCCATTTACATAAGGAATATATGTCAGACTTGTTTATATTACGCATTATAGTAATTATCTTACAATAATAAATAAAACCCTTCAGAGCCACCAACCCCTCTAAGCGGCCAAATATTCTCGGTATGGAGAAGTGGTCCCTCAGAGAGGTTTCACTGCATATACATATGTATATATGTATATACATATGCATATATATAAATATGTATATCTATGTGTGTACACATGCACACACATATACATATATGTCATGGCTGTTTAAGGCAATGGACACACTTCACTTATAAACGCTATCTATTAATTTCTGTTTCAATCGTATTCAACATGACTGCCACTCTTTGGGCACTCAATCTCAGAGAATAGTTGTCTGTATGGCACTTCCTGACTTGGTTTCGCGAACTCTGTAATTCCAAGCGTTCTCTCTCGATTCGCGTGACGACTAAAACTTCTATTTTGATGACTTCGAGTTTTAGTGGGTACCTCTGCGGAGCAGTTATTGATCACGGAGTGGCCCAAGTGTAACGGTCAAGCCGAGACAGGGATGTGACCTTGAGATATGGGGGCAGGGGCTAAGCAACGTCAATTTTCACCAAAGGGGCCATTTTAATGAGCCCACCTGCACACCCGAAGGGGGTGCAGATGGAGGGAAATTTCCCCAACAAGTGATCGGGACAGA
>CM063497.1:100101872-100114372 GCA_032207245.1 Pardosa pseudoannulata | reverse complement strand
AGTGCCTCAGCTGACGACTCAATACAATGCAGGGCCAACTAGAATAGTACCGGAGCACACAGTTCAGCAGACAGCGTTGAATATGGGGCTACGCAGCAAACGTCCCACTCGTGTGCCTTTGCTGACCAAGCATTATTACGCTGGGCCCGGGAACATCGCGACTGGTCCATGGATCAGTGGAGGGAGTTCCTGGTCAGATGAATCACGGTTTGTCATTCATCATCCTATGGCAGTATCAGGATACGCCGTCTTCCAGGCGGAAAGTTGCTCCCTCAATGTACAGTAGGTCATATACAGGCCGGTGGTGGCGGTATTATGCTTTGGGGGACGTTATCTTGGGCGTCTCTGGGACCCGTGGTTGTAGTAGACTAGACCATGAATGCTACAGGGTATCTGAACATCAATGTGGACCAGTTGCACCCTTATATGGCTTCTGTTTTTCCAGCTGGAAATGAAATGTTCCAACAGGACAACGCCCCGTGTCACAAGGCTTAAATGGTGTTGAAGTGGTTCCAGGAACACGATGCTGAATTCCTGTTGATGTCCTGTCCATAACTCATAGGATCTATATCCGATAGAACACATTTGGGATGTCAAGGGATGACAGCTCAGAGTTCAAAAACCACAAAATTGCAATATCTCTGATTTGCGTAACCGTTGCTTAAAAATCTTGTACAATCTATTTCCGGCCATCTACCAAGGACTTGTAGCATCCATGACAAGGCGGGTTGCAGATGTGCAGCATATAATTGTCAGACAAAAAAAAATTTTTTTACCTGCCTCATAGGGTACTTTACATTTCTGGAAAATAAAAAATTTTATTGCAATAATATGGCGTATTATCAGAACGAAATGATCAGAAACCCGTGTAAACGTCTCAGGCGGGATGGGTTCACATGCAGAACAGATGTATTGGTCCAGTTATTTAATTGTTTCTGCATAGTGGCGGTTAACCTGGTCTTTTAAAAGTCCCCACAGAATAATATCGTATTTAAAATTTTTTCCAGACTGCAGCGCCATCTGTTGTGGAATATTATAACTAATTTTGAAAGTTTGTCTGCCTGAAAATTTACTATTATCCCAAGCATATTGCAATAAACTGTGCATTTCTATCACAGTACGTTTAGTTTTTATTGATTTTTCAAATATACCGAACATATTTTAAACACCCTGTATATGTGTGTGTGTGCACAGTCACTTCCAAAAATTAAACAAAGAGTGGTAAAATGTGAAAAATAAGATTCTGCAAGTAGCGTTATATTCATTTATGAAAAAAATTACAGACAGAGACCAAGTGTCATCAGAAACAAGAACAACAGAATTTGTAATGGATTTTAAAGGATACTGGGTCTCTACTTGCTATATTACCTTCTTCTCGTTCAATGATAACCTATGAAAAAATTATAATTCCCTCTAGCCAGCTCGTATTTTAAGAAAACACATGAACTCTAAACAAGTTTAAATGGAAGATATTTTCTTGTTTTAAGCCTTATATATTTTTAATTAGTATCATAAATTCATACGATGTTCATTGTTGTTTATTTGTATTTAATTAGTTTTGTTGGATTTACTTTATTTTTAAAAGATAAGAACATTTTTATAAAGTAAAAATTGAGAGCTTATTTAAAAAAAATTTTAATTTTACTGACACACTCACTGTGTGTAGACTTACAAAAACACAAAGAGAGATCCATTAACATTTTGCTGTTTTTTAAACAATAATCATTTGGTATAGCTCAATCAATACCTCTGGGGGGTGTCAAGCCGAGCCTATGGGTCTGCTTTTAAAAAAATGTTTAAAAATTCCAATTTGAGAGCTGAGGTAGCTCAGTCAGCAAAGGCAGCACTCTCATAACTGGAGGTTTGCGGGTTCAGAGTCCGAGCCGGCCTAAGATCTGCCGTGTTCGTTAAAGGTGACTGGGGAACGTAAATAATGTTCATGGTCACAATGTTCTTCAATTTAGCAATCAACACCTCTGGGGTGTAAAGCCCAGCCTATGGGTGTTCTGCTTAGCCCCTGCTTCTAAATTAAGAGGATCCACTTGAGCAAAAATCGTACTTCACACTTGAAGTGATCGTTAAAACGGAAGACACACCCCGTTGCCTTAACGAGAGTAGCAGCACCAATGAAGTGATCGTTAAAATAAAGAACTTAACGTGAATAGCGTCACCCTTGAGGTTATCGTTAAAACGAAAGGCACACCCCTTTGCCTTAACATGAGTAGCTTCACCCTTGAGGTGATCATTTAAATGAAAGACACAAACCTTTGCCTTAACGTGAGTAGCTTCACCCTTGAGGTGATCGTTAAAAGAAAGACGCAACTCTTTGCCTTAATGTGAATAGCGTCAAGCTTGAGGTGATCCTTAAAACGAAAAACGCACCCGTTTGCATTAATGCGAGTAGCATCACTCTTGAGGTGATCGTTAAAACGAAAGACATACCCCTTAACGCGAATCGCGTCATGCTAGAGGCAATCGTTAAAACGAAAGACGCATTTCTTTACCTTAACGCGAGTAACATCATGCTTGAGGTGATCGTTAAAACGAAAGACCCACCCCTTTCCTTAACATGAGTAGCATCACTCTTGAGGTGATCGTTAAAAGAAAGTCGCATCTCTTTGCCTTAACGCGAGTAGCATCACCCTTGAGGTGATCTTTAAAATGAAAGACGCATTCCTTTGCCTTAACGCGAGTAGCGTATAGCTCAATTTTCCTTGTTTGTCCAAATTTCATCAGTAACAACAACATATCTATTTCAAATGCTATAAATAGACAATGAAATAAACAACAACGAAAAAAGTAATAATATTCTTAAGCTGAACTATCTAAGGCCATACAGCAACTAAAAAACAGTCATTACGACAGTACCCCCAACGTGGAAAGCACCATCCGCTTTAGTAAACACAACTCCAACGTCCGCTACCTGCACACCCGTGGAAGGCCTCGGACAGGAAGAGTATCCAGGGACATACCTGATGGAAAACACATCTACAACTACCTGTCTAAGGTCGTAATACCGGTAAACCGATCTTATAGGTTACATTTTGTTCTTTGTCGCTTTAATAAAAAAAACTAACAAAAATATGGCACCCTCAAGGGTGACGATACTCACGTTAAGGCAAAGAGTTGCATCTTTCTTTTAATGATCACCTTAAGGGTGACGCTACAAGCGTTAAGGCAAAGGGTTGCATCTTTCTTTTAATGATCACCTCAAGGGTGATGCTACTAGCGTTAAGGCAAAGGGGTGTGTCTTTCATTTTAAGGATCACCTCAAGGGTGACGATACTCACGTTAAGGCAAAGGGGTGTGGCTTTCATTATAACGGTCACTTCAAGGGTGAAAGTACGACTTTTACTCTAGTGGGTCCTCTTAAATTAGAAGCAGAAGAGAAGCAGAAGATCCATAGACTTGGCTTGACACCATGAAAAAAGATGAAAATGACAATGTGCACCAAAATTGTAACAATAAGCTATATGAACAGCAGATAATTATGTCAGCACATTATTCAGTATTATAAGCTGATTGATTAATAAACATTGCAAATCAATACAAAAGTGTATAGCAGATAAAAACAATTGGATGGTAACAATGCACGAACTATACAAAAAATACTAAATAACAATAGAATAAACTAAAAAATACAATATTATTTTAAAGATCACTTCAAAGGTGAAGCTACTCACGTTAAGGCAAGGGGGTGTCACTTTCATTTTAACGATCACTTCATGGGTGAAAGTACGACTTTTGCTCAAGTGGGTCCTCTTAATTTAGAAGCAGGGGCCAAGCAAAAGACCCATAGACTTGGCTTGACACCATGAAAAAAGATGAAAATGACAATGTGCACCAAAATTGTAACAATAAGCTATATGAACAGCAGATAATTATGTCAGCACATTATTCAGTATTATAAGCTGATTGATTAATAAACATTGCAAATCAATACAAAAGTGTATAGCAGATAAAAACAATTGGATGGTAACAATGCACGAACTATACAAAAAATACTAAATAACAATAGAATAAACTAAAAAATACAATATTATTTTAAGGATCACCTCAAGGGTGACGATACTCACGTTAAGGCAAAGGGGTGTGGCTTTCATTATAACGGTCACTTCAAGGGTGAAAGTACGACTTTTGCTCAAGTGGGTCCTCTTAATTTAGAAGCAGGGGCCAAGCAAAAGACCCATAGACTTGGCTTGACACCATGAAAAAAGATGAAAATGGCAATGTGCACCAAAATTGTAACAATATGTTATATGAAGAACAGATGATTATATCAGCACATTATTCAGCATTATAAGCTGAGTGATTAATAATCATCGCAAATCAATACAAAAGTGTATTGCAGATAAAAACAATTAGATGGTAACAATGCAAGAACTATACAAAAAATAGAAAACAGCAATAGAATAAACTGAAAAAAATACAATATTATAAACACAAAAAAAGTAAATAGAGTTTTAATGCAGATCTATAATGTATTTACTGTAAAAATTTAAAATCAATATGTCGAATAGTTTTTTATTTACACCAAGCACAAATTGAAAAAACACCATTTTCAGTAAAATGCAATAAAAAGTTATATAACTTCCTTTAAAACTGAAATATCCAATGCAATAATAGTATACTTTTAAAGGTTCTAATTCGAATATTTCAATAGGGTTTGTTTTAAAGGATTCAAAAATATCCAGGGATTTTAAAAGTGGGAAAATAAAAAAAAAATCGATTTTTTGTAGGTTTTAAAATGATTTGTCCCCATATAAATTGTTTAAAAAGAATTATATATCGTGATGAAACAACGAATTCTTTAAGGTGTTAATGTTTTGAAAGACATCGAAAAAAATATATTTAATTTTTAACTATTTCTGCGATATTTTTAAGTGTATATACACTTTTTAAAACGCAAATATGGACATTTAACAGACATAAATTTTAAAAAAGAGAGAGAGAGAGAGAAAAGATAGTATCTTAAAGAAGTTATCTATAAGTGTAGTCATATAAAAAAAATTTTTGGCCTATTTTTCAGTCATGACACATACTCTGCTTTTGGTGTTTGTTTTAAAGCATATAGTATGTAATTTTTTAATTATCTTAAGAAGTTGCAGCTATCACGTGTAGTGGCGGTCTAAGACTAAACACAATATAATTGGACATTTTTCAGTCACATATACTTTGCTTTTGAGTTGAAAGAAAGAGAAGATAATTATCTTAAAGAAGTTGCAGCTCTATCAAGTGTAGTGGCGGCCTAAGGCTAAAGCGGGCCCTAGGCAATATTGTAATTTTTTACCTATTTTTCAGTCATGACACATACTTTACTTTTGGTAGTTTGGTTTTAAAGCATATAGTATGTAATTCTATTTAATTATCTTAAATAAGTTGCAGCTCTATCACGTGTAGTGGCGGCCTAAGACTAAAGCGGGCCCTAGGCAATATTGTAATTGGCCTATTTTTCAGTCATGACATATACTTTGCTTTTGCTAGTTTGGTTTTAAAGCATATAGTATGTAATTTTATTTAATTATCTTAAAGAAGTTGCAGCTCTACCATGTGTAGTGGCGGCCTAAGGCTAAAGCGGGCCCTAGGCAATATTGTAATTTTTGGCCTATTTTTCAGTCATGACACATACTCTGCTTTTGGTAGTTCGGTTTTAAAGCATATAGTATGTAATTATATTTAATTATCTTAAATAAGTTGCAGATCTATCACGTGTAGTGGCGGCCTAAGACTAAAGCGGGCCCTAGGCAATATTGTAATTGGCCTATTTTTCAGTCATGACATATACTTTGCTTTTGCTAGTTTGGTTTTAAAGCATATAGTATGTAATTTTATTTAATTATCTTAAAGAAGTTGCAGCTCTATAACGTTTAGAGGCGGCCTAAGGCTAAAGCGTTCCCTAGGCAATATTGTAATTTTTGGCCTATTTTTCAGTCATGACACAAACTCTGCTTTTGGTAGTTTGGTTTTAAAGCATATAGTATGTAATTCTATTTAATTATCTTAAAGAAGTTGCAGCTCTATCAAGTGTAGTGGCGGCCTAAGGCTAAAGCGGGCCCTAGGCAATATTGTAATTGGCCTATTTTTCAGTCATGACATATACTTTGCTTTTGCTAGTTTGGTTTTAAAGCATATAGTATGTAATTTTATTTAATTATCTTAAAGAAGTTGCAGCTCTACCATGTGTAGTGACGGCCTAAGGCTAAAGCGGGTCCTAGGCAATATTGTAATTCTTGGCCTGTTTTCAGTCATGACACAAACTTTGCTTTTGGTAGTTCGGTTTTAAAGCATATAGTATGTAATTCTATTTAATTATCTTAAATAAGTTGCAGCTCTATCACGTGTAGTGGCGGCCTAAGACTAAAGCGGGCCCTAGGCAATATTGTAATTGGCTATTTTTCAGTCATGACATATACTTTGCTTTTGCTAGTTTGGTTTTAAAGCATATAGTATGTAATTTTATTTAATTATCTTAAAGAAGTTGCAGCTCTATCAAGTGTAGTGGCGGCCTAAGGCTAAAGCGGGCCCTAGGCAATATTGTAATTTTTGGCCTATTTTTCAGTCATGACACATACTCTGCTTTTGGTAGTTCGGTTTTAAAGCATATAGTATGTAATTATATTTAATTATCTTAAAGAAGTTGCAGCTCTATTCACGTGTAGTGGCGGTCCTAAGACTAAAGCGGGCCCTAGGCAATATTGTAATTGGCCTATTTTTCAGTCATGACATATACTTTGCTTTTGCTAGTTTGGTTTTAAAGCATATAGTATGTAATTTTATTTAATTATCTTAAAGAAGTTGCAGCTCTATCACGTTTAGAGGCGGCCTAAGGCTAAAGCGTTCCCTAGGCAATATTGTAATTTTTGGCCTATTTTTCAGTCATGACACATACTCTGCTTTTGGTAGTTCGGTTTTAAAGCATATAGTATGTAATTCTATTTAATTATCTTAAATAAGTTGCAGCTCTATCACGTGTAGTGGCGGCCTAAGACTAAAGCGGGCCCTAGGCAATATTGTAATTGGCCTATTTTTCAGTCATGACATATACTTTGCTTTTGCTAGTTTGGTTTTAAAGCATATAGTATGTAATTTTATTTAATTATCTTAAAGAAGTTGCAGCTCTATCACGTTTAGAGGCGGCCTAAGGCTAAAGCGTTCCCTAGGCAATATTGTAATTTTTGGCCTATTTTTCAGTCATGACACATACTCTGCTTTTGGTAGTTCGGTTTTAAAGCATATAGTATGTAATTCTATTTAATTATCTTAAATAAGTTGTAGCTCTATCACGTGTAGTGGCGGCCTAAGACTAAAGCGGGCCCTAGGTAATATTGTAATTGGCCTATTTTTCAGTCATGACATATACTTTGCTTTTGCTAGTTTGGTTTTAAAGCACATAGTATGTAATTCTATTTAATTATCGGATTTTAAGAAGAAAAAAAAAGGAAAAAATAATATACATGTACAAAAATTAAATAAACACAATTTATTAAAACAAACAAACATAAACACAATTTATTAAAACAAACAATAATACTTAAACAAATATACCCATACTTGCAGTGTGTCAAGTACAGACCTGCATTAAACAATCGCAGCAGTTTCATGAATCTGCCGGTAGAGGGCAGCAGCATTCACCGAAGCTGAAATCCCACTCCACTTTCAGAATTTTTCCCCTGCGAGAAGGAGAGGAAATGATTATTAATGGTGAATAGTTAATTATGAAAGGGTGAAGCAGAGACGTTTAAAACTTTAAAGAGCTTCCTATTACTACACTTACCTGTAAATTCATTTCTTACTAGATCTGTGTTTTCCACGGATATTTTAAAAGTCATCGTAAGTGAGATAAATATTTCATAATTGGGGAGTCAGCAATACATATATCTTGTTACGGCGTCATGGATCTTTAATCGATGTTTGGCCTTCTAAATATTTTTCTCATCAATTCCTTGGCAATTTGGGTAGAATTTTAATTTTTAGCGCACACACAATTTATACGAAAAGGACCTTCATTTAGAAACGTAATTCCTATTTTACAGAGATTTTATTTTACCCTATTTATGTTCTTGTTCTGTTCCTGTTGTAATGCCACTTGGTCAAACCAATCATGAGACTTACGTTACTCTTATTAACCTTTTACAGTCCATTATTCCCAATAAGGAACAGAATATTAATAAAATTATTTAAAATTAGATTTCAACAATATTCATTTCGGAAGATTGACAAGTATTTTACAGTTTTTTAAGCTTTTTACTTTGATCGTTTAACCATTAAATCATATGAAGCTGTGCCTATCTATGACGGTATAATAGTATATATATATATATATATATATATATATATATATATATATATATATATATATATATATATATATATATATATATATATATATATATATATATATATATATATATATATATATATATATATATATTTAATTTTAACTCTTATCAAGACTCTCTGGTAATTTTGATGTTCATCTTCAATTAGTCCTATCTCAAGTCGGTATATCTGTCAACGAGATGGCTGATACTCTGGCGAAAGCTGCTTCTCTTGTTAGTCCTTATCCCAATATACACTGTCTACCAATAAGTATTTGGACACCTGTGATAGAAAAGAAAAACTAACTTTATTCAAAATCAATAGTTGATAGAGCCTCCACGAGAGGCAATTACAGCTTTAACCCTCCGGGGCATACTTTCCACAAGTCTTTGTGTTACGGCTAGTGGTATTGTCTTCCACTCGGCTTGGAGTAGACATACAAGTTCCTTCATCGATTTTGGACGGGTAGTGCACCCCTTAATTCGGCGATCCAACTCTTCCCAGAGGTTCCCGATAGGGTTCAGGTCTGTCCTCTAAGCAGACCAATCCATTTGATGAACTCCAGTAGCATCATAAACAGCCTTGGTTAACCTCGAAACATGACAACTGGCATTGTCGTCCTGAAAGTAACAGGGGTCCAACCCGTAAAACTGCCACAACGTAGGAAGCACATTGTCATCCAAAATAGTACAGTAGGCATCGGCGTTGACCTTACCATGAATGGGGACCAAGAGTCCCAGTCCATACCAGGAGAAGTACCCTCAGGTCATAATTCCACCTCCGCCGAACTTGACTGTTGCCACAGTGCATTCTGGCAGGAGACGTTCTCCAGGCAGACACCAGACCCAGACCCTGCCATCCGAACGGTAAAGGGTAAACCTTGATTCTTCGCTCCAAAGAACCCGTTTCCACTGATTGACGGTCCAATTTCGATGTGCTTTGCTCCACATTAACCGAGCAGCGCGGTTGGACTTTGTGATCAAAGACTTATGGGCAACAGCACGACCGTGAAAACCAAGCAGATGTGCTTTCTTATGGATGGTATTCATTGAAACAATACTTCTGGATTCCTGTTGAAACTACACGCGGGTGAGTGCCATCGGTTGGGTGTGGTTCTTCCGAATTTCTCTGGACAGCGCTTGTCGGTCTCAGTCTCCCAATTTCGTTGATCTGCCGACTCGGGGCACATTCCGACAATCATCGCTCACCTTCTGTTTCTTAATCACATAAGCCGCTGTCGATTTTGGGTACTTCAGAGCGCTAGATATGTCCCTTAAGGATCGGCCACATTTGTGATACCCTATAACTATACCTTTCTCGAAATCAGAGAGCTCCGAACTGCGCTGCATCTTGCATGCGACTAATGCCGATGCTGTTTCCTACTCGATGTATACCGGCGGAGGCCGTGACGTACCTCAGGACCTCAGATATCGTCATTTGCATAGGTGTCCACATACTTATTGGTAGACAGTGTATGTTATACCTTCAGTGAGGTTTTTTCAGAACAAAAGAAATTGAATAGGGACTTGTGGAAACTGTCTCTGGATCATCATTGGTATTCTAGGACGACCCCTGGGAGTGTTTTTCTTTCAAGAGTAACAGAAGTCAACAGATTTGTCTCTCACGTTTTCCCAGTAGATATTTCAGGGCTCTCTCCTTTGAGAAGGGACAGAAAGCTTTAAAGAATTGCACCAAGGGAAGACTGTTCAGGTTTCACCTGAGCATATTTCAATTTGCCTCGATTTTAAATTGGGCGAGTTGTTTTCCAAACCCCTAGCGTCTTTAGATTTTCTAGAAGTGCTTTGGACTTGTGGAACTGGTTTCGTTAATGTTTGAATTTGCCCAACTAATTGAATTTTTTAGTTTATTATATATTTAAGTTTCTGGCTTATAAAACTTTCACATTGATCTATGTCTTACAATTAAAATATCCGTCTACGTTCGGAGAACTTTTTTTTAAAACGTAGAAACTAGTTCATGTTTTTACATTTTTAGATTTATTTTTTATATTATCATAGAGAATTGAACTTAAAAAAATTATTCCTGGAGAAGTTTTTATAAAATTTCTAATAAAGGAAGAAATTTTAATAAAAAATTCGGGTTTTTTCAAAAGGTCTAATTTTTTAATAAATTAAATTATTTTAATATTTTTGATGGGACACATTTTCTTTACACTGGACTAGTGAATCCCCTAAATTTTTTTCTTAATTTACATTTGGTAAAAAATTTTGGACCTTCAGAATCATACACACTGGATTTTTAACGAATTTACATTACCTTTACATCTAACTATGAGCGTAACATCATTAAAAATTATCCAAATTTAAAGGTTTTAGGTCATTTACTAGTAAATACTATCAAAAACATCCATTATAATTTTCAACAAAATATTTTAAGAACTTTTTGAGAAATCACATTTCAAGTTTCGACATTTTATTAAAAATACCGTTCTGAGAAAAACGCATTTGAAGTTTATGAAAGCAACTTTAACTATTAAAAAATTAAAATACATGTTTAAAATTCCCCACACTTTCTTGCTTTAAAACTTTCTAATTGCCAAGTTGCTAATTATTAAAAATACTAGAAAAATGTTTAAACTAATCTTCATGAAAATTTAAAAAGTTTTGTCCAAAAAATGCTCTTTAAAAGGATTTAAATTCACAACTTCCGGTTCCGAAGTCACTACTTCCGTTTTGTTTTGACAGCTGTCATTGATGTTTAAACAGAGGTAACTTTTCTTTAAAATGCCGTAAACAAAACAAAAACAGATTTAGAATAAAATTAGAGACAAAACAAAAACAGATTTAGAAGCCTAAAAGTTGAAATTTTACAATAGAGAAATTTTAAAAAAATTATGATTTTTAGCAAAAAATGACGTTTTTAACTTGGATACCTTAAATAAGAATGTTTATATCCAAAAATTGAAATAGCATATTGTTATGAAGTAATTTAGCTGTCTCATTTTTTTAAGAAAAATTTTATAATGGAATAAAAAGTAAATCTAAATCTAATTTCATCACATCTTGGTTGTGAAAAAAGAAGAAGGAGGTCTTCAAATATTGTTGCTGTTGTCCTATGCCACTTGGTCAAACCAAGCACGGTTGAGCCGAATGTTACTCGTATTAATCTATGATTTGTAAACCAAGACCTTTTTAAAATTGCGTATTTTGTTGCATATAAAATATATATATATATTTAATATATATATATAAATATATATATATATATATAATATTTTTTATAAATATATATTATATATAATATATATATAATATATTTATACAAACATATTATATATCTATATATAGAATACATAAATATTTATAATGTATATAAAAAAATAAATGTTTTTTATATACATCATACATACATAAATATATATATATTAAAAAAGAATGTTATATATATATTTTTATATATGTATGTATTTAAAAAGAGGTTATATTTTTATTATATATACATATAAACAAATATATACATATATTTATACATACAAATAAACACATACATATATTACAAACACACACAAATAAAAAATATTTAAAAAATATATACATCTACATACATTTATATTGGAGAATTGAAATCTTAATTCATTTCTAGAAAAGATTTTTATATGGCTTTTATCATGAGAAATAAGTTTCAGAAATATGGATATTATCACATAAAAAATATTTTTTAATAAATTTCAATTGAAACAGTTATTTTTTTTTAACATACTTTAATAATTCTGTTTTCTAATATAATTTTTATATTATAATTTATTTATTAAAATTAAAGTCTAAATATATATACTTTATTCGACTGGTTAAAAGTAAAAAGTCCAAATGTGCTTCTTAATAAAGGAAGAAAAACACTTTGGCCATTGAACATCGCGTGTATGAGAGTTTTTAAGGTAAAGAGGTGCATCTTTCATTTTAACGAGCCCCTCAAGGATTAAAATACGACTTATGCACTAGTGGGTCCTCTTAATTTTGAAGTACGCACCAGGCAAAAGACCCACAAGTTTAGTTTGCTATCCCCAGAGGTACTGATCGAGAACTAGAAGGACATGATGGCCACGAACCTATTTTACGTGCCCCAGTCGCTTTTAACGAACATGGCGAAACTTAGACCGGCTTGGGTTCCGAACCCGCAACCTCTCAGTTACGAGAGCTTTGTCTTTGCCGACTGAGCTACCG
>CM063497.1:100081872-100094372 GCA_032207245.1 Pardosa pseudoannulata | reverse complement strand
TGGGGATATGTCATATCATGAAATGGGCGAATTTATAAAACTATTGCAATTCAGCGCTCGCGAAGGAGAACACCAAGGGACGCTTCTGGTATGTATGATGTCATCTGCTTAAATATCCAGAGCGGCTTATGCGACAAAAAAATAGGTTTTTCGACTCACCAACGTGATGATTGGGAGCATGGCAGAAAAGTTACAAACAAGAAATTTTTAAGGGAAGCTTATAGAATTAAACTAAACTAAATGGAACAGAATTAAAATTTAGTAAATGGAACGTTATGACAGTAGAATTCTCCTAACCTGCTCACCCTTAATGAATCGCTTATTAAATACCTTCCTCGCCTTCTTGAGGCCAGTATTACCCGTAGAATGTTGAAATTTTGTATACTGTTGTAGCATCTGTATATTTAAGATACTGGAGGAGAGACCATGCTACTTGGTATAGTAGAATGTTCGTAACCCATTCGCCCTTAATGATCCGCTTATTATATACTTTTCTAGCCCTCTTGGGGCCAGTATTACCCTTAGAATATTGAAAATTTGTATTTAGAACTGTTGTAGCATCTGTATATTTATGAGCCTGGAGAAGAAGCCTGCTACCTGATATAGTAAAATTTCCTAACCCTCTCGCCCTTAATGAGTCGCTTATTATATACTTTCTTAGCCCTCTTGAGGCCAGTATTACCCGTAGAATGTTGAAATTTTTTATTTAGGACAGTTTGATCATCTGTATATTTAAGATCATGAAGAAGAGACAATACTACTTGGTATAGTAGAATGTTCCTAGCCCGCTCGCTCTTAATGAGTCGCTTATTATATACATTTCTAGCCTGATGTCAGTATTACCCGTCAAATGTTGAAATTTTGTATTTAGAACTGTTGAGTCATCTGTATATTTATGAGCCTGGAGAAGAGGCCATGATACCTTGTATAGTAGAATTTTCTAACCCGCTCGCCCTTAATGATCCGCTTATTACTTATTAGCCCTCTTGTGACCAGTATTACATTACCAAAAATGTCTCTTTTCAGTTATAATATTTTGCATTGGATTCGAGAAAGACCCAAGTAGCACAATAAGTTAGAATGCGTATATAGTATAACATCTTGCAGAAGAGTCCATGCAACATAATTTGGTGGAAACTCTAGTCTGGAAGGGTGTAAATTGATGACTTACTCGGACATGGCTTATTGATGTTTAGGCAAGGCTACCAATTTTTGATGTGCCTCTATGTCTTACGAGAAATGCGCTTTTCAGGCATTAACATGAACTTTGCAATGTCAGATTTAGCAAGAAATCCCGTTCTCCAGGTAGAACAATTAATCTTCTCGAAAAGTAGGTTCCCAATTCCCCACTCCTCTTTCCTAATTTACCCCTTTCCTTCATTTACTTGTGTTGTCCAATGATTTCTTCTATCCATTTTAATTTGCTAAAAATATTACTTTTGGGGTGTAACCCTTTTTCTACTTTGCTACTATGAGTATTTGTATTTGGGTCCTCCTCCAAATTTTCTCAGGATCCTATATTAATTTCTCATGAGAATTTTTTCAAGTTGCAGATAGCCACAGGTCCTGACCTTTTCGCCTCGAGTTACGCAACCTATACTCTTCATCTTAACGTGGCACTTATCTTGCCAGTTTGGGTTTATTAAATTAGTGTTCCACAATGTCCGTCGATTTAACTAATTAATCTACCTTCTCAATTTTATGTAGACTCCACCTACTAAAGACACTTTTCTGGTGTTGCATCTTTATTAATTCCTTTATCTTTTCGCAGGATTAATCTTCCCTGATTCCTGATTAACCTACTTCACAGACGATCCTTCTTTGCGCTCTCCCTTCAAAACATTTTACAAAAGATTCTTGAATTGACCACAGGTTCAACCCTTTTGGCCTTAAGTGACCCCCGTCCACTGTACTTGAACCTGCCACTTATCCTTTTGTCTGTTTGGGTTCATAAATGATGCTTCACAGTGTCTGTGGATCCGACTTATCTTTCTGCCCTCTCAATATCATCTAAAATCACCACCTGTTAAAAACCCTTTTTTTTCCTGTCGCACCTAAGTCATTTATTAAGTCATTTATCTTTTCGCAGCGTTTATCTTTCCTGATTAATTTATTGCAGAGACGATCTTTGTCCTCTCCCACCAAAACGTTTTACCATTAGTTTATATAGTGAGGTGGGAGAGCAACTGAGTCAGTCAATGAAGATATTAAGATTAATCATTTGGGAACTATTAGAAGTGAAACTAAAATACAATATTTTGTAGAAGGAAGTAAAAAGTATGCAAAGTTTTGTAAAGTACATACACATTCGTTTCAGGAAAGACCTTAGTACTAGTACAGATATAGGTTGGGGAAAATTTGTATTTATAGCTAAAAATCGAAGAACTTATGAAAACATTTTTTATTTTCACTTTCATTTTTATCTATTTTTGCTCAACTCTTGAAAATTGTTTTCTGCTGTCTGTTTTAGGAATAGTTTAAGTATTTGTATTACGAATTTCAAAATCAAAAAACGATACATCTATGATATATTAAAAAATATTATATAGAAACATAAAGCGTGAAAACAACTCTCGATATTTTCCCTCGTTAGAAAATATTCCTCATTCAACTTATCTTCTTAAATCTTCTTACAAGCATTTTAGCATGTGCTGCTATCTAGTATCTATAAATCAAACTAATACTTAAATTTCAAAAATTTACTGCAATATTTTTTATTTTACTGTTTCTTCAGAGGTATAACATAAAATTATGATATTTACTATCAGAACAATTTACTAATTTATATTCATCTGTCTAAATATATATTTGACAGTTAAAATAAAATTGCAGTAATTAGTAAAATGTTAAGAGTAATAATATTTGGAAATGTTTTTCATAAGTTCTGGAATATCTTGTAATATCTTAGTACTGTAATATCTTATAGTACTAAAGGATAATATCCTATAGTAATACAGGATAATATCCTCTTACAACTCACAAGAATTGAGCTTTTAGCAGGTGCTGCTATCTAGTATCTGTAAATCAAACTAATACTTAATTTTCAAAAATTTACTGCAATAGTTTTTATTTTATTGTTCGTTCAGAGGTTTAAAGTAAAATTATGATGCTTACTATCAGAACAATTTACTAACTTAATTTCATCTGTCTAAATTAAATGTACATTTGACAGTTAAAGTGAAATTTCAGTAAATAGTAAAATGTTAAGAGAAATAATTTTTGGAAATTTTTTTTTCATAAGTTCTGGAATATCTTATAGTATTATCCTGTAGTACTATAATATTTTTAGCACCAAAGGATAATATCCTACAATAATCATAAAACAAACCAATTCTTAATTTTAAAAAATTACTGTAACAATTTTTATTTTATTGTTCGTTCAGTCTATAACATAAAATTTTAAAGTTTGCTCTTAGCATATTTTTTTAATACAATTTTATCTGTCTAAATTAAATATACATTTGACAGTTAAAGTGAAATAAACAGAAAATAGTAAAATATTAAGAAGAATAATTATTGATTTTTTTTTTTAAGTTCTAGAATATCTGACAATAAATAAGAATACCATAAAAAATATTAAATAGAAAAATTGGACCTTATTTAAATTTTTGTTCTACAATTTAACAAATTTTAAAAAACATCCCATACAGAAAATAAACTAATTTATATTTCTCCCATAATTTCACGCTTGATCTTATATATTAATGTAAGCATATTATTGAAAATTATCAGTATCATAAAATCTTACGGTACCAAATTACCATTAAAAAATCTATATAAATCTCATAGGTACAGAATTTAGTAAAAAACTACAATCTAAAGACAAAAAAAATGAAATCTTGTCAAGTTCATCATATGCTTTTTATTTTTAAAATCTACTAATGCTACTATATAAATTAAATAAAAAAAAATAATAATAATAATTTTTATTTATTTTTCAATGCATTTTTTTATTTTCGTTCTGTGGTATAATTTAAAATAAATATCATTTGAAAATTCTTTGTAATGTGCTTTTGTATGTTCTTATACCGTCAATTTATATACATAGTAACGTACTGGAGATATGGTAGGCGAAGCCGTCAATGAAACAGGTTAGAAAACTGTTTAATCTAGACTAAATATTTTATTCAGGTGAATAAATTATGTAAAGCTATGTACAGATTCAGTAGATTTCTAAATATTCTGGGATCTCGTGCTGAGATGACATTCACACAATTACGATGCGTGGGTACCGGATACAGTATGGCTAGGGCTTCTAATC
Organism: Pardosa pseudoannulata; assembly: GCA_032207245.1. Taxonomy (NCBI): domain Eukaryota; kingdom Metazoa; phylum Arthropoda; class Arachnida; order Araneae; family Lycosidae; genus Pardosa; species Pardosa pseudoannulata. The sequence goes on along the minus strand of CM063497.1, from coordinate 100,090,111 downwards.
ACTGAAATTGTTCGCTAATTAGTGCCGGTAATAAACGCTGACACTATCACCTCCGGGCTGACGATTTGTACAGTCGGCTTCCACACCAAGGTTCGAAAGTTCAGAGTGCGTATCACGCTGGGGTTCGTGAAGGAAAACTCGGGATGCAAAACGATCCAAATTGAGAGCAAAGGTCACTCTCGGCTACCTACTTCTATGCACGAAGTAAAAAAAAATTAGCAAAATAACGGGAATGGGATTCCCAAGTCGAAGGTCAACTTCTTAGCAAACGGAGACGCTAGCGGTCTCTAATCAAGCAAATTCCAGAAGCGGAGATACGAGAGGTTCTTCTCGAGCTACAAAGGCTCTATCAGGAAGAAGCCCCAAGAAGAAAAAGCCCCGTCTTGGCATCGCCACTCTTCTTTTATAACGGTCCCGGTTCCCCTTACGCGATTCTTCGGGAAACTTCCAGAAGCAGGATGATCCAATCTTGTCACCTCCCCGCCGGAATCAGCTGTTTCGTTTCCATATGTGACCAAAAAGCCGTCTTCAGATCAGCCGACCCAAACAACTTAATTGCCTTTTCCGCTACCGCTAATGGGCGCACATGAGCACTGTAATTATTTACAATCTTTTCACAGAGTCTTTCCATTCAACAGTCTCACAAAGCCCCAGACGCGCTGCCTCTAGAACACGGACAGTATCAATTAAGTATCCACGTGTATTTTAGACCACCTGTTTCTACCTCCCGCTAATCGTAAGTGTCCGCGGAGAAAGGTCACCTTCGGGCTCTTCGTTCTTTAGGGTCATGTAACGGATCGTTACAACATATATATTCTTAAGTTTCAAGCTAAAAGTACTATTTAAAACAGCAAATAAAAGATTATGATAATCAGGAAAATAATTTTCAATTTGGGTTTAGTGAGAATGACAAGATCTTGAGCCAGGGAGGAAAATTACGTGTGCTAAGGGTGACACGCTTGAAATTTTACCTGGCGCATGCAAAAAAATTCAGAATTAGTAAAAATAAATAATAAATAATACTTAAAGATAAATTTTAAAAGTCTAATGAATCTTTCTGAAATTTTTCTCTGCTTGATACAGTGGACTCAGCTTAATGTAATCTCGGTTAATGTTATCAATCGCTTATTGTTACCGGAATCACTTGGTCCCGATTTTCGCTATTCATATGCATGTTAAAATTATCGCTTTATGGGATCGTTACATCGGTTAATGGGATCAGCTTTCGAGCCTCATTTTAGCAGGCAAAGGAACATTCACAATGCATTCGGAAGGAACCCATTCTTTTCTTTTCCTTCGCTGTTTGAATTTCCGAGATTTCTCCTCTTCAACCTAGGGAAATGGGGAATGAACAAAGGAGTGGGATCTTACACGTTCCTGAAATTTTTCCGAAATACGCACACACCTTGCTGGTGGTCAATGGTTGTCAGATAAGCAGAAGGCAACACATTCGTATCGGAACTGATAAGAAACGTATTTACCTTTTATGCCTTGCTAGCTTACATGCAGCTTGCCGATATGGAAGCCAGAAAGCGAAATGATTTAACATTAAAACAAAAGATAGAAATTTCAAATCGTTATGACAGGTTGATTACGATTACGAACAATTTATCTCATTTTTTCTCAATTAGATAATTTACAGTTCTCAGGAAATAATCAAATGAACTAAAATAAATATTTCAACACGGAACGATCTCTACAAACTAATATAAATACAGTGGATTCTGCTTAATGTGATCGTGGTTAATGTTATCAATTGCTTATTGTTATCGAAATCACTTGGTTCGAATTTTCTCTATTCATTTGTATGTTAAAATTATCGCTTTATGTGATCGTTACATCGGTTAATGTCATCAGTTTCCGAACTAACTGGCAAAGGAATATTCACAATGTATTCAGAAGGAACCTATTCTTTTATTTCCATTTGCTGTTATTTAAATTTCCGAGAATTCTCCTCTTCATTCTAGGGAAATGGGGAATGAACAAAGGAGTGAGAAATTACACGTTCCTGGAATTTTTCAGAAAATCGCACACCTTGCAGGTGGTCAATGGTTGTCAGATAAGCAGAAGGCAACAAGCTCTTATCGGAACTGAGAAGGAGCGTATTCAAATTTTATGCCTTGCTCGCTTACATGCAGCTTTCCGATATGCAAGCCAGAAAGCGAAAATATTTAAAATTAAAAAAGATCGAAATTTTAAATCGTTATGACAAGTTACCAGAAATGAGTCAGCGCAATGCTACAGCGCACAACCGATCAATTTATTTTAATTATGTATACAATTCTTATGTATTAAATGGTAATATACAATACATAAATACCGGGTTAGTTTTTCAATTTATTTTAAAATTTAGTACTTTTGAATTAAAGGGGGGGTAAATTTATCTAATTTTGTATATCGTTTATTGTTATCAATCGTTTATTGTTATGAAAATCACGGTGTCCCAAACTGATTACATTAAGCGGAGTCCACCGTATATTGTTAATTACAGAAAAAATTAATATAATGAGGATATATTTTCAGTACTTTTTAAAATATAAAATTAAATTAATTAAAATTTAAATTAATTCATTTTTGATCATTTTAACACAAAATAAAAATGTATATTTTAATTAGAACACTAATGTTTTTACGGATAACAAATGATCTCTTTTAAGGAAAAAATGCTGAAATGCTGTTGTAATGATTTGTTTATTTGACTGCCAAAACGTAATAATTTTATGGAAATATTGGATCTGAAAATGTTCTTCAAATTTCAACAACAATATGTCTATAGAAATAATAGTGTGTTAAATTACTGGAGTTCAGAACGTATTCATACTTTAATATAGCTGCTAAAAGCTGCTTATTATGGCAGAATGTTCAGCATATATTGCCATCTGTTAGCAATAAATGAAATCAAAACAAGTTCCACGATATAATTATTTATATAATTATTTACGCATTATTAAAAAATCTTTTTATTCTGAATTAGAGCTTAAATGCATACAAAAAAGAAAAAGCTATTTGAAATAGTCTTCAAACTTATATTTATCTACCTGCTTGAAATATTTTTTTAGATTTATTAGTTCATGTATTAAGAGTAATTTGCAGTAGACTCTCGAAATCAATACAAGTTCCAGATGTCGAAGGAAATGACATGTATTATTCTGAGATGTCTAATCTTTATGGCAGAAGTAGTCCATACTCGATTGTTTTAACCCTTTTAAAAGATATATTTCACACACGATTGCCTTATTTTCTTCTATACATATGTATTATTTTATGTCTGATACAAAGAATTAAACTTATACCTAATCCTTATAGCCGAAATCTTCCATACTCGATTGTCCTATTTCCTCCTATATGATTTTATGTTTGATACAAAGAATTAAACTTATACCTAACACTTATAGAAGAAATATTTCATACAAGATTGTCTTACTTCCTACTGTATTTATGTATGATTTTATGCCTGATACAAAGAATTAAACTTATATCTAATCCTTATAGAAGAACTCTTCCATACTGGATTTTCTTATTTTCTACTATATAAATATGTATGATTTTATGTCTGATACAAAGAATTGAACTTCTATCTGATTCTTATAGCAGAAATCTTCCATACGCCATTCTCTTATTTTCTACTATACATATGTATGATTTTATATCTAATACAAAGAATTAAACTTATACTTCATCCTTATAGAAGAAATATTCCTTACTCGATTGTCCTATTTCATACTATAGGATTTTATGTCTGATACAAAGAATTAAACTTATACCTAATCCTTATAGCAGAAATCTTCCATACTCAATTGTCTTATTTTCTATTATACATATGTATGATTATATATCTAATACAAAGAATTAGACTCATACTTCATCCTTATAGCAGAAATATTCCATGCTCGATTGTCCTATTTCCTACTATAGGATTTTATGTCTGATACAAAGAATTAAACTTATACCCAATCCTTATTGCAGAAATCTTCCATACATAGTTGTCTTATTTTCTACTATGCATATGTATGATTTTATGTCTGATACAAAGAATTAAGCTTATAGGAGAAATCTTCCATACTCAATTCTCTTATTTTCTACTATACATATGTATGATTTTATGTCTGATACAAAGAATTAAACTTATACCTCATCCTTATAGCAGAAATCTTCCATACTCGATTCTCTTATTTTTTACTATACATATGTATGATTTTATATCTAATACAAAGAATTAAACTTATACTTCATCCTTATAGCAGAAATATTCCTTACTCGATTTTCCTATTTCATACTATAGGATTTTATGTCTGGTACAAAGAATTAAACTTATACCTAATCCTTATAGCAGAAATCTTCCATACTCAATTGTCTTATTTTCTACTATACATATGTATGATTTAATGTCTGATACAAAGAACTAAACTTATACCTAATCGTTAGAGCAGAAATTTTCTACATTCGATTGTCTTGTTTTCTACTATACATAAGCGGGATTTTATGTATGATTATGTATGATTTTATGTACGATACAAAGAATTAAACTGGATCAGGATATGCTGACAGCCCCTGGTCACTGGGCAGAATCAGGGCTCGATTTATACCTATGGGGCCCAGGAACTAAGAATTATATGGGAGCCCCCATACATCTTACCTTTCTCGAACTCGAGAGTGATTTTATTTTATAAGCTGCTATATCAGTTTAAATACTCCTGACAGTTATACATAACCTAAACATTCTGTGTATTTAATGAAATAAAATAACTTTTTTTAATTTTAGAATTCCACTAAACTAACTCCAAACATACTACAGATGTCTGTGCAATCTAAGTACAGCATCTGACTTTAAGGATAAAATTGTGATATTCTTGATTCAAACTCAGAGCACTTGTAACATTTTTTAAAGGAAAGAGTACTGGTTTAAATTAATAAAAATAACCATTTTAAGTAAACTATCCTGTGAGACTTTGTTTTACAAAATTCCAAAAATTAAATACATTTATTCTTAAATTACCAATTTTAAAACTTTCTGTTCATTCTTAATTCTTAAAAAGAGAAAACAAAATAGATATCATATATTTTTGGATAAATATATTTTCTCTGATTTGTTTACTGCTTCAAGGCCGAAAGATGGCCGATTGGTTAGGGTGCTGACCTTCGGTACTGTAGTTCGTAGGTTCGAATCCCACATTGCATGGAGGTTCGTGGCCGTTCGGAATCGGCTTTAAGCTGTAGGTCCCGGTCTCATTAGCCCTCGTGTTGCAAAAAGTAGACCGTAGCACTCCAAACCAATCCAAACCTAACCACTTCAAGAGGAAAAAAAAGTAGTTAAGATTTTTTCCCCCTCAGAAGAGATGAATTTGTCAATTGGTGTCACTGATATGGTTGGTATTTCAATCTTGTAAATAATATACATATTTAAAATGTTTTCATTGCTTCAAAGTATTTTAAAGCAAATGAAAGCTTTCTTTTGGCTTAAAATTATGGAATAAATTTAATTTACTGACTTTTGATACCCACCAACAACATACATACTCCAGTTTGTCATTAACAAAAGAAAATTCATGTTTTCCGGAAGGATACCGGAAAACATGAGAGAATTCTGAGATGTACCAAAAAATTAATGCGTATTTATTTAAATTTTGAGGCCCCCTAGAGTGGCCATATCACACGGGCCAGTGCCCCGTATGATCCGCCGTACATCAGGCCTTGGGCAGAATAGAGTATGATCTCGACGGTAGATGAGGCAGGCGGCAAAATTTAAAGACATCATATACAGTCAAACCTGTCTATGTCGAATCTTTTGGGAGTAAAAGAAAATTCGAGATACACAAGTTTTATGAAAATAGACTAAGAAAATTTATCTACACAATACATAAGATTGAAAATTTGAAGTACTTTTAGTTTTATTTACATAACTTACAGAAAGTAATCCGTCAGGAGTTTTTGATGCAAAACTTTTTTAAACTGAACAATTTTTTGTAGTTTTGACACAGTGGCGAAACAATCCTGATCAATATTTTCTTGGGATTCAAGAAAAATTCTTAGTGTTTCAATGGCTTTTACTGCTTTTTTTTGGCGTAACAACTCTTTCTACATCGATGTTGCCCTCTTTGTCATGATCCTCTTCATCATCAGAAGTTCCCCGAATGTTTTCTAAAATTTAGGAATCAGTTAATAATGTTCCGCTCTTTACCACTGATTCATCTACTTCTATAAAATCTTTAAATGAAGTGTCAGTATTCAGTTTCTCTCTGATAATCATCCATTCCTTCTGGTTTTCATCAGTTTCCTCGGCCGGTTTCTTTTAGATGTTGTTCTCCGACTGTGCATTTTTAGTACAATTCCCACCCAGTCCCTGACCAAATAACCCCCCCCCCACCCCGAGAGAGAAAACTAGAAGTGTATTTCCTGGAAATGGGAACTTGTGCGGTTGTCAACGCAATAAGGCTCTCAACTGGAATGTTGTGTTAGTTACGAAAATTCGATATAGACAGGTTTGGAGAAAAAATAATTTGAGATAGGTTTGGAAAATACTTTAAATTTTTATTGAAAATGTAGGGAAATTGAAAATATTCGACATAGACAGGTTTTCGAGATAAGTAGGTTTGGAGATAGACAGGTTTGACTGTATTTTATTTTGAATAAAATAATTTTCTGTAAATCTGAATAAGTGTTTTTGTTTTAGTTCAATTATATGTCAACTAGCATATAGCCCATCATATGACGGGATCTTTAAAATTTTTAATTTTCCAAAATTGTAAAATACCCTATGAGGCAGGTAAAAAAATGGTTTGTTTTTTGGCTGAGAATTATGTGGTACACGCTCAATAATTTGTTTATCTTCATACTCCTCTAAAGTCTCCCGATACTGTGAATGCAGTTTAGAATCACGTTGAATTCATTTAGAAAGATAATTCAAAGTTTTCTTAGCTACGTCGAAATGTCGTTAGGCCCAAACCAAACTTCCCAATTCTTCCAAATTTTTATGCTACAGTAATTAATGGAAGTAAAAGAATGAAACTATCATTCTTACTACATCCTGCAGGTAGATAGAATTGTTAATAACGGTAATAAAATTTTCATTGCAACAAAAAGTAATCGATGATGAAATTTAAAATCATCACATATAAACCTAATCTGTTATTTAAGCCAAAAAACTTTTTAATTTTCCAGAATTGTAAAGTACTCTATCAGGCAGGTAACAAAATTGTTTTTGTTTTTTTTAGCTGAGAATTATCTTGCAACAAAAAATAAGCCATGATTATATATAAAAAATTATCATGTATCTGATCTATTATTTAGGACAAATATAAAACAAAATTATTTACGCAATATCTAAGTTCAATAATAAAACGTATGAAAATAATGTAGACGATATTTAAATAATTTAAAATAAGAAATGATAAAATGAGATGGCTAAAAGAATGACGTCATAATTCTAGAAAAATACGTTATTTTTACCTATTTATGATGTGATAAATTCATAAATTGAATAGCCTTCTCTGAACTGGGGAAAATAGGGCTTGAAATAATGGCATTAAAAATCGAAATGGGGGCAAGGGGAGATTTCGAACGTTTTCAAGACTACAGCATTTTTTGAAGCATATGAATACCAATTTATTTTAGAATCCGATCAATAGTTTACGAGAAGATAAACTGAACTCGCTTTGAATTTTGTTAACCCTAACTCGCGAAGAAACCAATATGGATGCCTCTATCCATTCCAGGTTCAACCGCTTCATAAATTCGAGGACGGACGGATAGATAACTTAGGCTTTTATTATATTGGGGATTTTCAGGTAAATGTGTTTTTTTATTATATTTTCATGATAACATGTTAATCTCTATAAAAAAAATGTGTAGGAATTTCTTTATATATATTTGGTTTATATATACTTTTTGGGTTTGCCTAAGGCTGGCAATGATCAGAGAGTGTATGTGCGGGGGGGCAAAGGATCATAAGTCTATATATATTTTAGCGGAGTGAAATGGGAAAGACTCTGACCGAAAAAAAAATCGAAAGTAACATCTCTTCGAATTTCTTGTTTACTCATAGAAATGAAAAGTAATTATTTTTGTTGGACATTTTTTAGTTCTGACTTTTACAAAATATGTGAACACTGTCATATAATTATCTTTTAGCTGTGTTAACGCGTTTTTTTATTAACTTAAATAACAGTGTCCAAACTCGGATAGTAACCGGAAGCAGCAGTTTATCTGCTACTACCATTTGCCGGAAGTAATTCAAAAATGG
>CM063497.1:100064372-100079372 GCA_032207245.1 Pardosa pseudoannulata | reverse complement strand
ATCTTCATCGTCCGTATTTTCTTGAATTTGGATTTAAGAGAATTTTAAATTCTTCTTTCTTGTTCTTGTGCTCTTGAGTTTGACTCTACGCAAATTGGAGAATCGTTTGCAGTATCGTCGTCTGTTCTTGAGTTTTAGGCCTATAAAAATTGGAGAGTCGTCTTCCTCATCCGTGTGTTAATCAGTTTAGATCTATAAAAACTGGAGAATTGTCTTCCTCATCCGTATGTTCTTGAGTTTGGGCCTACAAAAATTGGAGAATTGTCTTCCTCATCCATGTGTTATTCACTTTAGGCCTGCAAAAATTGACGATTCGTCTTCCTCATTCGTGGGTTCTTGAGTTTGGCCCTACAAAAACTGGAGAACCGTCTTCCTTATCCGTGTGTTATTCAGTTTAGGCCTATAAAAATCGGAGAGTCGTCTTCCTCATCCGTATGTTCTTGAGTTTGGGAATACAAAAATCGGAGAATTGTCTTTCTCATCCATCTGTTATTCACTTTAGGACTGTAAAAATTGAAGATTCGTCTTCCTCATCCGTGTGTTCTTGAGTTTGGGTGTTTTAACAGAAAATCTATTTGATGATACGAGGAAAAATCTTAATTATTATTCTTTAATACTGAGGCAGTATTCTATATGCTTCAGTGCTTCACTAATACTATTCAATCTTGATTTATCGTTCCCGCAATACTCGCTTTCCTCTATTAATCGTTAAATGCATTCGAATTTATATCCATAAAGTAGGAACAAGCAAAATTATTTTAGAACAAATCGAAAAACAAAACTAAAAAATTAGCGATCTAGTATAATTTATTCTAAAAAAAATTCCTTTTAAGGATATTTCATGTTCATTTATCTTACAGATAAATAGATGTGAAATATTAATGACAAATATATAACATAAATTAATAAATATATAACACCATATTTATTAATTATAAATACATAATATATATTAATTATATAATAAATAAAGAAACAATCTATAACAAATATATAATTCTATGCTTGTAAAATCCTTCTTATGTGTGTATATATGGCGATTGAGGTCAACCTGTTAAATTATATTACTTAAATTATTATAAAAGATGTATGAATTTTCGAAGCATCTTCAGAATCAAAGTTAATTTCTGGATAACAACAGAAGTGGCTTTAGAATTACTTCTACTTAAATTACTGTACAAGACAGATATATACTAGAAGCATCGACATAAGTAGAATAAATTACGAGATTTCAACAAAATTTTCTAGACAATTACGTTACGCAAAATATTATCCAAGACATATGAATCCTTGAAGCATCGACACAAGTAAAATGAATTTCGAGATATCAGCAAAAATTTCTAGAGAATTATGTTATTCAAATTATTATACAAGACGTATGAATCCTTAAAGCATCGACACAAGCAAAAGGAATTCAGACATATCAACAAAGGTTTCTAGAGAATTATGTTACGCAAATTATTATACAAGACGTATAAATCCTTGAAGCATCGACACAAGCCAAATAAATTTCTGATATCAACAAAAAGTTCTAGAAAATTACGTTAAGCAAATTATTATACAAGACGTATGAATCCTTGAAGCATGGACACAATCAAAATAAGTTTCGGATATCAACAAAATTTTCAAGAAAATTATGTTACGCAAATTATTATACAAGACGTATGAATCCTTGAAGCATCGACACAAGCAAAATGAGTTTCGAGATATCAACAAAAATTTCTGGATAATTATGATACGCAAATTATTATACAAGACGTATGAATCCTTAAAACATCGGTAGCAGCAAAATGAATTTCGAGATATCAACAAAAGTTTCTAGAGAATTAAGTTGTGCAATTTATTATACAAGCCGTATGAATCCTTGAAGCATCGATACAAGCAAAATGAATTTCGTGATATCAACAAAAGCTTCTAGAAAATTACGTTGATGTAAACTGATATACAAGATGAGTGGACCTTACAAGCATCGACAGGCGCAAAAAATACCTCGAGGTAGCTACAAAAAGTTTCTATAAAATTACATTGGTGTACATCATTATACAAGGCGAATAGATCCCTGTAGCATCGACACAAACAGAATAAATATCAAGATAGAGATTAAGATACTAGAATTAAAACTATTCTTAATACAAAAATTAGAAATTTAGAAATTTGCAGTACTGACACCTCTAAATGACGCTTCAATTAATAATTTCCAAATGCAAAGAGAAAGCGTCAAAGAACACCCTGAGTTCCCGGTTGCAGAACCTGTTCGGAAAAAGCACCTCTCAAACGAGAAGACTTTGAAAAGAGAGCGTGGGATGAGGTGAACAGCTGTGACGTCCAACAGAACGTTACGTCATCCCTTATTGCCTTATTTACAACTCCACCTCGGTGCAGGAGAACCTAGTGGTCGAAAGGTCAACAAAATCCGCGTACACATTTTTTTTATGTCTCTTTTTCTCCCTTTCTTGTGCATATATAATGTACATTACTAAGCATCAAGATCGCATACATACTTAGAGGGAGCTACCAGCCAGGCAGTGTGTTCACAAGTGGCCCAAAGTGGACTATTTGATAAATATGCCTAAATAGGCTAACTGTAATTTTAATATTATTTATAAAAATTTATTCAGAAAAATTTTAATGAGTTAATCTGATATTTTAATTTTGCCGCTTTATCCAGTCTGTAAAATTTAACTAACATAAACTTTGGCTAGTACTTAGTTAGAGAACAGTCTCCAATGTAGTTTGGCTCCGTCATGGTATTTTTATCATTTTTCTTAAATTACCTTGGTTAGGGAATAGACCCGACTGTAGTTTGATTCCGACATGGTATTATTATTATTTGACTTCAATTACTTTTATTATTTAAACATCTTAAATTATATTCCTTAGGGAACAGTTCCTCTGTAGTTAGGTTCTTACTTGGTATTATTATTATTTTTCTTCAATTACCTTTATTACTTAAATCTTAAATTGCTTTTACTTAAATAACTTTTATTACTCAAATTTCTTAAATTACGTTTTTGGGGAATAGTTCCGACTGTAGTTAGGTATTATTATTATTTTTTCTTCAATTACCTTTATTACTTAAACTTAAATTATTTATTCTCAAATTACCTTATTACGGAATAGTCCCGACTGTAGTTTAGTTCTGACATGGCATTATTATTATTTGACTTCAATTACTTTTATTACTGTAGCTTCTTAAATTATCTTAGTTAGGGAATACTTCCGACTCTAATTAGATTCAGACTTGGTATTATTATTATTTTTTCTTCAGTTACCTTTATTACTTAAACTTAAAGTAATTTTTCTTAAATTACCTTTATTACTCAAATTTCTTAAATTACCTTGTTAGGGAATAGTTCCGACTGTAGTTTGCTTCGGACATGGTATTATTATTATTTGACTTCAATTACTTTTATTACTGAAACTTCTTAAATTATCTTGATTAGGGAATAGTTCAGTCTGTAGTTAGGTTCGGAATTGGTATTATTATTATTTCTTCAATTACCTTTATTACTTAAACTTAAATTACTTTTATTACTCAAATTTCTTAAATTACCTTGTTAGGGAATAATCCCGACAGTAGTTTGTTTCGGACTTGGTATTATTATTATTTTTCTTCAATTACCTTTATTACTTAAACTTAAATTACTCTTTCTTAAATTACTTTTATTACTCAAATTCCTTAAATTACCTTGTTAGGGAATAGTCCAGACTCCAGTTTGGTTCGAATATGATATTATTAGTATTTGACTTCAATTACTTTTATTACTTAAACTTCTTAAATTATATTGGTTAGGGAATAGTGCCTATTGTAGTTAGGAGGTCGGACTTCGTATTATTATTATTATTTCTTCAATTATCTTATATAATTATCTTTTTTATTTAAGAAGATGTAAATTAATTTTAAGTAATAATACTTAAATTACTTTTTCTTAAATCAATTTTATTACTCAAATTTCTTAAATTAACTTGTTAGGGAATAGTCCCGACTATAATTTGGTTCAAATATGGTATTATTATTATTATTCAACTTCAATTACTTTTATTACTTCTACAATTATATTGGTTAGGGAATAGTTCCTACTGTAGGTAGGGTCGGACTTGGTATTATTGTTATTGTTCATCAATTACCTTCATTACTTAAATTACTTTTTCTTAAATTACTTTTATAACTCAAATTTCATAAATTATCTTGTTAAGGAATAGTTCCGACTGTAGTTAGGTTCGTACTTGGTATTATTATTATTTTTCTTCAATTACCTTTATTACTTAAATTACTTTTTCTTAAATCACTTTTATTACTCAAACTTCTTAAATTAACTTGTTAGGGAATAGTCCCGACTGTAGTTTTATTCATATAAGGTATTATTATTATTTGACTGCAATTACTTTTATTACTCAAACGTCTTAAATTATATTGGTTAGTGAATAGTTCCTACTGTAGTTAGGGTCGGACTTGGTATTATTATTATTTTTCTTCAATTACCTTTATTACTTAAATCACTTTTATTACTCAAATTTCTTAAATTACCTTCTTAAGGAATAGTCCCAACTGTAGTTTGGTTCGGATATAGTATTATTATTATTTGACTTCAATTACTTTTATTACTTAAACTTCTTAAATTATATTGGTTAGGAAATAGTTTCTACTGTAGTTAGGTTCGAATTTGGTATTATTATTATTTTTCTTCAATTACCTTTATTACTTAAACTTAAATTAATTTTTCTTAAATTACTTTTATAACTCAAATTTCTTAAATTACCTTGTTAGGGAATAGTCCCGACTGTATTTTGATGCGGATAAGGTATTATTTTTATTATTTGATTTCAATTACTTTTATTACTTAAATTACTTTTTTCTTAAATTACTTTTATTATTCAAATTCCTTAAATTACCTTGTATGAGAATAGTCACGAATGTTGTTTGGATCGGACATGGTCTTAGTATTATTTGACTTTAATTACTTTTATTACTTGAACTTCTTAAATTATCTTGGTTAGGGAATAGTTCCGACTATAGTTAGGTTCGGACTTGGTATTATTATTTTTTTCTTCAATTATCTTTATTACTTAAATTACTTTTATTACTTGAATTTCTTAATTACCTTCGTTAGGCATAGTTCCGACTATAATTAGGTTCGGACTTGGTATTATTATTATTTTTTCTTCAGTTACCTTTATTACTTAAATTAATTTTTCTTGAATTAATTTTATTAATCAACTTTCGTAAATTAACTTGTTAGGGAATAGTTCCGACTGTAGTTTGCTTCGGACATGGTATTATTATTATTTAACTTACAATTACTTTTATTACTGAAACGTCTTAAATTATCTTGATTAGGGAACAGTTCCGACTGTAGTTAGGTTCGCAATTGGTATTATTATTATTTTTTCTTCATTTACCTTTATTACTTAAACTTAAATTACTTTTATTACCCAAATTTTTTAAATTACGTTGTTAGGGAATAGTACTGATTGTAGTTTGTTTCGGACTTGGTATTATTATTATTTTTCTTCAATTACCTTTACTACTTAAACTTAAATTACTCTTTCTTAAATTACTTTTATTACTCAAGTTCCTTAAATTACCTTGTTAGGGAATAGTCCTGACTGTAGTTTGGTTCGAACATGGCATTATTAGTATTTGACTTCAATTACTTTTATTACTTAAACTTCTTAAATTATATTGGTTAGGGAATAGTGCCTACTGTAGTAAGGGTAGGACTTGGTATTATTATTATTTTTTCTTCAATTATCTTATATAAATATCTTTTTTATTTAAGAAAAAGTAAATTAATTTTAAGTAATAATACTTAAATTACTTTTTCTTAAATCAATTTTATTACTAAATATAATTAACTTGTTAGGAATAGTCCCGACTATATTTTTCATATGGTATTATTATTATTGAACAATTACTTTTATTACTAACTCTTAATTATATTGGTTAGGAATAGTTCCTACTGTAGTTAGGGTCGGACTGTATTATTATTTATTTTTTTCAATTATTATTACTTAAATACATTTAACTCAAATTTCATAAATTACCTTTTAAGAATAGTCCCAACTATATTTAGGTTCGGAAAAATTTATTGACTCAATTACTTTTATTACTTAAACACTTAAAATTAGGAAATAGCACTAATATTAATTTGTATTAAGTTTTTTTTATTTAGCAATACAAATTAATTATCAAATTACTATAACTCAAATTTCTTAATATTGGTTAGATAGTACTGTATATATTATTATTTTTAAATTATTTTATAAATACCTTAAATTAAGTATAAATTCCTTAAATTACCTTGTAGAATAGTCACAATGTTGAGGTCGACAGCTTAATTATTTGACTTAATTACTTTTATTACGACTTCTTAAAATTGTAGATAGTTCGACTCTAATTAGGTTCGGACTTCGTATTATTATTATTTTTCTTCAATTATCATTTTTATTTAAACTTCTCAAATTATCTTGGCTACTGAGTAGTCCTGACTGTAGTTTGGTTTCAACATGGTATTTTTTTTTAATTAAATTACCTTTATTGCTTAAATTTCTTAAATTACCTTGGATAAGGAACAGTCCCGACTGTAGTTTTATTTGGACAGGGTATTTTTATTATTTTTCTTAAATTGCCTTTATTTTTGCAATTTTTATAAGTCCGTGAAAATTATATAAGTCGCTGAAAGATTTTAAACAGGAGAAATAAGATTAATATAGATATTCTTTAAATAAATTTTACCAAGTGGTAATTCTAAATTAAAAAATTGTTTTTTTATGACAATGACGGCATACATCCAGTAAAATTAATTTCTTAGTATGTTACTGATATAAGCACACTTTTAATAGTTTCTTTAATTTGCTTTTCGAAATCGTTTAAAAAGGGCTCTCAAGGCCATGCCAACACAGTTGCTTTCCACACTTCGTCATCCATTGTTTTGAATCTGAACAATTCTTCCGTGCGACCTTTTGAGCGTAATCTCTCTCAACAGGTGGTGTTTTCCATGAGAAATAGATTGCGTCGACTAATGAGCCCCATTAACGGAACACACCTAGGTCCAAACGATTTTATGTTGCAACTGCCAACAACTTATTCAGGCTTCTGGTGTGACAAAAGAAAGATAAAATGGGTATTTTATGTTTTCATACAGCTTTTTCAATAATAGGTTAGAGCAAAGGTAAGCAAATAACAACCTCGTAAAATCTCGTCGCCTTTGGTGATTTTTACGAAATGTATAAATGAAATATATTTCTTTTTTCATGATAGGAAATGTTATACTATAGGATTAATTTATTGTTTATTATTATTACTATAAATATTGTTACCAATTTATGAAGCGTAGCGTTTGTGGATTGAGTAGACTTTGAATTAAGACAGCAAAAATAACAGCACTCTATTCGTAATGCAGGGAAAACACGAATACAGCAGCCAACACCGCGAGAACTGGCTAGCACAGGCAATAGTTCAATAAAACTCTTAGCGCCAAACAACGTAGGTCTTTACCTCTACAAATTTCTCAGCTAACTGAACCAATAGGATTATTTATATCCTCTAAAACTAATATATAGAAATATATACAAACGGTCGCCAAGAAAGTACCAAGTACAAATTTGGCGATAAATACAATCAAAAATTAGTCGCCAAAAACATCGCCTACGAGCCAATATCTCGCCAAATACATGATTTACCCATTATAATACACAGTATACGGCAAAAATACATGCCAACTTGCGAAATTCGTAACAATATGTATGTTTATTTAAAATTACGGGAAAGAAAGGCTCACAGGTAGCAGTTATTAATTCAGGTTTCAATTTTGAGAAATGTTGTATAAATACGAACTCAATGAATCGTACTGAATTCAATTTGATGGCTGAGAAAAGGGAAATTAAGGAAAATAGGAAGTGACCCTGGAAAATTTTGAAGAACTTCAGAGACAATATTTTTTTATATATATTACATATACACGTACATATATGTCTCACAGGATCTCACAGGAAGAATTGTCAACATTGTCCCTGGGCTAAGCCCTCTAATTCTGATGCTACTATTAATGGTATTTGCAAAAAACTAATGAAATCGTGTTGGCATGACATGAGAAAAGTATGTTAGAATTGTAATGGGGTGGAGAATGAAAATTGCTTGAGTTTGGACAGAAGCAAAATCATACGAAACAGAAAAAAGATTAAAAATCAGGTTTACAAATTAAAAGCACATTTAAATCAGTGAAGTAGCTGGGGGAACATTCGTTATGAATAGAAGAGAATTCATTTACTTATTTAATTATATATTACAATTTTTTAATGAGAATTAAGTTAGGTGCAAGAGGAACAACCAAACAGTGTGCAAGCACAGAGAGTAACTTGGTTGGGATTCAAATGCTATTTTCTCGACTAATCAAATTTGAGAGACGAACCAATGGTAATCTTAGGATTTGACCCTCTAAATTTGGAACCCAAGAAGATGCTGCTGCAACTTGGCTAGCAGAACCACAGAGGCACACATATGTGTGTGTGTATATATTATAATATATAAATATATAATAAATATATATATATATATATATATATATATATATATATAATATATGTATTATATATATGTTATCTAAATATATATAATATAATATATATATTATATATATATATCATTATATATATATATATATATAATATATATATATATATATATATAAAAATACCTGTCTATCTCGAAACTGCTTATCTCGACAACCTGTCTATGTCGAATTTTTCAATTTACATTTTCAATAAAATTTAACGTATTTTTCCAAACCTATCTCAAATTATTTTTTAAACCTGTCTATCTCGAATTTTGTAAGAAACACAACATTCCAGTTTAGAGCCTTATTGCGTTGACAAGCACAAGTTCCCATTTCAAATACTTTTAGTTTTCTCTCTCGGAGGGTTATTTGGTCAGGGACTCGGTGGGAATTGTACTAAAATCGTTCTCTATCTGGAGTAATGAATGTTGAGGAGTATAGAGACGAGAGAAATTCCTTTTTGGAAATAGAACTGTTCATAGTCTATAGCCTAATGACTAAAGTATTATCTCGCAACTTGCTGTCTCAATTTTAGAGATTTAATGGCAGGTGTTAAAAGAATATTGAATGCTTTAACCATCGAAAAAAAATGGAAACTCTGTCATTTTTTTAACCCTTCTATGAAGAAAGCTTAGTCGCAGATAAATTTGGAATTCCACCCAGTACTATTTTACAATTATGAAAAACAAAGATATCTCACAAAAAACTTCGAAAACGGCTGCTTAGAACGAAAAGAACCGTGCATGTAAATACTAAGTACTTCAAATTTTAAATTTTTGTATTCGTAAAGAAATTTTCTTAGTCTATTTTCATAAACCTGTGTATCTCGAAATGTTTATCTCGAATTATTTTTTTTACTCCCAAGAGATTCGAGATAGACAGGTTTGACTATATTATATATATATATATATATTTAATATATATGGTGTGTTTTTTTTATCACATTCAGTACAACTCGCCGACAAAGCACTTCCAACTCAGCCAGCTGAGCCTATTTTACGTCTAGGTCCTCAAATTTATGAATTTCCTGGAATGGATAGAGTCATATATCATTTTTGATGAGTTAGGGTTAGCAAAATCAAAGCAAGTAAAGTTTTTTCTCCTAAACATTGATTCGATTCTAAAATAAACAAAATTATTGTTTATATCACAGAGAAAAATACTGTGTCTTTAAATCGTTATTTTTTTTTGATCATTTAATGCATTATTTTAAGCCCTGTTTTTTTTAAGAGCAGCGATTCCATTTATCAGTTTATCACATAAAAATAGGTAAAAATAACATTTTTTCAAGCATTATGACACCATTCCATCTCATTTAATCATTTCTTCTTTTAAATTATTTAAATATCGTCTGCATTATCTTCATACGTTTTATCACTGAACTTAAATATTACGTAATTAATTGTCTTTTATATTTGGCTTAAATAATAGATTAGGTGTATATGCAATAATTTTAAGTTTAATCATTGATAATTTTTTGTTGCAAGATAATTCTCAGCCAAATAAACAAACAATTTTTTTACCTGCCTAATAGGGTATTTTAATTTACTGGAAAATTAAAAACTTTACTGATCCCGTCATATGACGGGCTATATGATAGTAAGGAAACAACATCCTATTTTGAGCTATTGAAACAATTTACAGATTGAGATCCCAGCGTTTAAAAAGTTAGTTTCCTACATAAGATCTCCTTTGTTTTTATCTTTGTACGCTAATTTCAAAACAGGACCTGCCACTTTTCATTCCTTCTCTATTTTTCCTTCCCTGTCACGTCCAGAGGTTCAATTAAAAGGCGTTCGAAATGCAAATTTCTCTTCATCATCTGCCTCTCCAAACGTAAACATGTAGGCTATGAAGCTCGGACAACTTGCGAGAAGATCTCTGCCGAATTATAGAACCAGTTTTCTGATTTAGATAGATTATACTTAAGGGAACAGTGGGTATTTCAAAGCGTGTTTGTGAATTATTATGTCTACATCAGATTTTGGAAAATTTGCCTGATAATTCTATATTTCTATTTCATTCAATATGGATTGTGCACCTACATTGTCCTCACATAATAAAATGCCAACACATAATTGTTTCTTGATAGTGTCGAATGCTAATAGAAACTAGCATATAACCCGTCATCTGACGGGATCAGTAAAATTTTTAATTTTCCAGAATTGTAAAGTACCCTATGAGGCAGGTAAAAAAATGGTTTGTTTTTTGGCTGAGAATTATCTTAAAACAAAAAATAATCAATGATTAAATTGAAAATTGAAAATTACCCCATAAGGCAGGTAAAAAAAATGGTTTGTTTTTTGGCTGAGAATTATTTTAAAACAAAAAATAATCAATGATTAAATTTAAAATTGTAAAGTACCCCATGAGGCAGGTAAAAAAATGGTTTGTTTTTTTGGCTGAGAATTATCTTGAAAAAAAAATTAATCGATGATTAAATTGAAAATTGAAAAGTACCCCATGAGGCAGGTAAAAAAATGGTTTGTTTTTTGGCTGAGAATTATCTTAAAACAAAAAATAATCAATGATTAAATTTAAAATTGTAAAGTACCCCATGAGGCAGGTAAAAAAATGATTAGTTTTTTGGCTGTAAATTATCTTAAAACAAAAAATAATCAATGATTAAATTTAAAATTGTAAAGTACCCCATCAGGTTAGTAAAAAAAAATGGTTTCGCTTTCTGGCTGAGAATTATCTTGAAACAAAAAGTAAGCAATGATTAAATTTAAAATTGTAAAGTAAACCATGGGGTTAGTAAAAAAATGGTTTGGCTTTTTGGCTGAGAATTATCTTGATACAAACAATAATGGTTGCTTAAATTTAAAATTGTAAATTACCCCATGAGGCAGGTAAAAATATGGTTTGTTTTTTGGCTGAGAATTATCTTGACACAAAAAATAATCGATGATTAAAATTGTAAATTACCCCATGAGGCAGGTAAAAAAATGGTTTGTTTTTTAGCTGAGAATTATCTTAAAACAAAATATAATCGATGATTAAATGGAAAATTGAAAAGTACCCCATGAGGCAGGTAAAAAATGATTTATATTTTGCTGGGAATTATCTTGAAAAAAAATTAATCAATGATTAAATTTAAAATTGTAAAGTACCCCATGAGGCAGAAAAAAATGGTTTGTTTTTTGGCTGAGAATTATCTTAAAACAAAAATTAATCAATAAATTTAAAATTTTAAACTAATCCATGAGGCAAGCAAAAAAATGGTTTGTTTTTTTAACTGAGAATTATCTTTAAACAAAAAAATCTAATCTAAGTTCAGTGATGAAAGATATGAAAATAATGCAGACGATATTTAAATAATTTAAAATGAAAAATGATTAAATGATATGGAATGACATCATAATGCTAGAAAAAATGTTACTTTTGTCTATTTATTATGTGATAAATTTAATCGCCTGCTCTTAACCGAGGGAAATAGAGCTTTAAATAATGGTATTAAACGCTCGAAAAGGGGGGGAAGGGGTGATTTCGAACGTTTTAAGGACTACAGTAATGTACGCTGTGATATGAAGTATATTTCTACCAACTTATTTTAGAATCGTATCGATTATTTACAAGAAAATAAACTTTATTCGCTTTAAATTTTGCTAACGCTAACTCATCAAGAATCCAATAGGGATGCCATTATCTATTCCAGGTCCAGCCGCTTCATAAAATCGTTGACAGACGGACAGATAACTTAGGCTATTATTAAATAGTGTATATGGATGTTGATATACGTCAACTTTAAGATACTGTGTACACACACACAAATCCATAAAAAATATTCTTGAAATCCATACTCCTCTGTTACATGCTATGAAAATTATTACGATAATACCTGATAATACCTAACTAGAAAGGCATCAACAACTATAGGACAATAAAATTTCACGTATACTAATGTACTGTACGGTTAAAAATCCTGAAAATTGTTCTTGAAATCCATATTCCTATATTCCAGCTTTGCAAATTATTATGAGGATGCATCCTAAGTACGAAAAATATTTAGGGTTATGAAAGTATCCCGTATACTAATATACTGTTCTCTTCAACGTCCTATGGATTGTCCTTAAAATCCATACTCATGAATCTAGATGTTTTGAAAATTCTTATTATGATAATACTTCCTTAGTACAAAGACATCAACAACTATAAGGTAATAAAATCTCACTAATGACAGAATCAGTAAAATTTTTAATTTTCCAGAATTGCAAAGTACCCTATGAGGCAGGTAGAAAAAAGGTTTGTGTTTAGGCTGAGAATTATCTGTTACACGCTCAATAATTTGTTTATCTTTACTGACCGCATGTTACTTGCCAACTTTAATTTATCTTGTCATATTACGGGATACGATGGAGAGCAGAGGTTTTAATATTAACAGTGATTATTTGGCTGTATATATGAATGATGTCCAAAATTCAGAAAATCGATTCCAAAAAGTGTGGTTATGTATACAAAACAAACACACAAACGAACAAACTTCTTAATTTTCAAAGATATATAACTTAAACGCTAGATATTTATTAGTCCGTGAAATAGACTCCTAGACTTTTATGAAAAGAATGTGTTGTTAATACCGGTGATAAAATATTCAGTGCAACAAAAATTAATAGATGATTAAATTTAAAATTATCACATATGTACCTAATCTATTATTTAATACAAATATACAATAATCTTGTTTACTTAATATATAACATAATATATTAGGTATAAAAATAATGCAGACGATATTTAAATAATTTAAAATAAGAAATGATTAAATGAAATGGAATGAAGTCATAATGCTAGAAAAAAACGTTATTTTTCCTATTTATTTTGTGATAAATTTAGTCACCAGATCTTAACAGGGAAAATAGGGCTTGAAATAATGGCATTAAAAGCTCGAAAAGGGGATGATTAATGGGTTTCGAACGTTTTAAAGACGACAGTATTTTTCGCTGTGACATGAAGCATATTTATAGCAATTTATTTTAGAATCGAATCGATAGTTTAGGAGAAGATAAACTTTACTCGCTTTGAATTTTGCTTATCCTAACTCATCAAGAATCGAATATGGATGCCTTTATTCATTCCAGGTCCAACGGCTTCATAAATTCGAGGGCAGACGACCTTGAATGAAAGGTGAAGATGGTAATAATTTCATCGAATTTGGAAATATATCTAAGTTAAAAATAAAAGAGTTTACACCCTTATAAAGTTTTAACATACTTTACCTGATTATTAATAAAATTACTACCACAACCTGGTGGGTAGCAAGAAGATTTTCGTGATAAGAGTCAATACGGTGATGTACACTTAAAAATATCTCGTAAGATATCAGCATAAATAGCTTGCACTACAGATTCTAATTTAGATCCTAAAACACATCGTTATTTATAACAGGATTTTCTTATCCCCGGAGTGCTCGTGCAGGATATGACATAATATAACATACTCATCTTAATTTAATATTCCTCAATCCCCTTATTTTGAAAGTGGATTATTCTTCGCCTAACTGGCTTTAAATTCAAGAATCTTGGTGCGGAAGGGGAAGTGGAAAACTTCATTTAATAGATACAGGTAGGGGACAAAATAATAGAAATACCCATTTAGAAATGTTGTCTTTCGGACGTCCAGTAAACGTCTGTCTCGTGGCGCAACAGTGCGCCACCTAGTAAAGACAGAAGGGAAGGTATCACTCAAATATTTAGCAGTGTGATAGTTGTATGAGAAATTTCTGTTCCGAGCAAAGCGTGATTATGTCGGACCTCTCAGACATGAAAAGAGGCATGATAATTGGAGCTAGCCTCGCTGGAGAATCCGTGTCCAGAACAGACAATCTTGTAGTGTTTCAGGGACCAATGTGTCAATGGTTATGACAGCCTACAGAAACCTGGGTACAGTATCTTCAGCAAAGCTCAACAGTGAGTGACAGTCGAAGTCGAAGAACAGTGATAGACGGGTGTTGAAGAGGATAGTCGCCCGGAATCGCAAGTCTTCGCTGCCACAGATAACGTCCGAGATGAATACCCAAGATCGAACCCTGTATCTATGAAGACTGTTCAACGAGAGTTAAATGCTGCTAGCATTCAGGGCAGAACAACTAGTCTAAAATCGTTAGTTTCGACGCGGAGTGGCATGAAAAGTCTACAATGGTGCAGAGACCACCTAAACTGGACAAAATTGCAATGGTAACAAGTCATCTAGCCTCATGAATCCTCATTTACTTTATTCTAGAACACCGGATGTGTGCTCGTTTGGTGAACACAAAAAGAAGCATTTCATGTTGACTTAATGGTTCCAATCCTGAATCATGGAGGGGGTTCTGTAATGGTATGGGCTACAATAGCCTCCAGTGGATTCTGAACCCCTTATCTATGAAAACTTTTCAACGAGAGTCGCATGCTGCGAACATTCATGGCAGAGAAGCTATTCTAAAATCGTTAGTTTCTGCTCGGAA
>CM063497.1:100049372-100054372 GCA_032207245.1 Pardosa pseudoannulata | reverse complement strand
ATCCCTGAAATTAGATAATCCGTAAATAATTTTCTTTTATATTTGGCTTAAATTTTATCACCAGCATTAACTACAAATTATTTTTATAAAAGTCTAGTAGTCAATTTGACTGAGTAATAAATATCTAGAGTTTAAGTTATATATCTTTGAAAATTAAGAAGTTTTTTCGTTTGTATGTGTTTGTTTTTATACATAACCACACGGTTTACCATCGATTCCCTAAATTTTGGACAGATTCATATTAAAATAAAAATTATTTAAATAATAATCAAATTAAAGTTTGTCATTTTCATGTTTGTTTTTCATACATGACCACACGGTTTGGAACTATCGGGGGCATTCCAAAAGCTCCATCGCTGATCGCTGTATCACTGATCTAGCTCGCTCATTGCTTGGGATTTAACTGTACCCCTCGATATTTGACATCGCTTTCCGAGTATCGCTGTTGAACTTCGAAGATTTTCCCCAAACCCACATCTTTGAACCAATTATATTCCACGGTGGTCAAGAGACATGGAATGGATAGAGGCATCCATACTGGATTTTTGATGAGTTACAGTTAGTTTAAAAATTTACTGATCTCGTCATATGACGGGCTATATGCTAATTACAAATGATATCTTAAAACAGTTTTTATAACAAAAAAGTATCTAACTTTATAGGTAATTGAAACATTCTAAATGCTTTTCTATCCCTCACATACCTTAGCAGAACGATGGTCAAATGGTTAGAGTTCTGACTTTCAGTACTGGAGTTCATAACCGTTAGGAATTGACTTTAAGCAGTAAGTACCTCATTAGACCTCCTGTTGCAAAAGAGTAGACCGTAGTATTCCAAACTAAATCAAATCATTATATGTCTTAGAATATCGATAATTTATTTACCTTGTGAAGTATAGGCTAAAAATAAGTTATATAACCAGGGCTCCACGACTCCTTATTTGAATTCTATTAAAACTACATCTTACAATGGTTAAATATAAAACATAGCAACCGTAACTAAAATTGAGCATACATGCAATCAACCATTCTTCTAACTTATCTCTCTCAACGTCCCTTCCAGGGCGTTGTTAGTCATAGGGTTACAGTTAATACTAACAGCGAAAATATACCACTAGAACCTCGATTATCCGAACCTCGATTAACCGAAACTCTCCGTTAACTGAAGTCGGTTTAATCTTCCTTTTTTTATCACTTTCTACTATCAACCAAAATTTTCTCTTTACAAACATACATTTTTAAAGTTTTCTTTTTTACCACATTCCTTTTCTATGCAAGCCGTCCTTTCCAAACTACGAGTGCAGATAAACATTTTGGAATTCCCTTTCTTAGAATTCCTTCTCGCAAGCACAATTCTCAGCATTAGTGTACTCCTCCCTACGTTTAAACATCCCTGTTCCCACAAACACACCCCGTTTCGAAATTTGGATGGTCATACTGCCGAGTCACAGAACAATCGAATGCTATTATACCAATGATGATACTACACATTAAACTAGATGATTATTGATGAATTCTCGATTATCCGAAGTCGGTTCGGTCCCAATTACTTCGGATAATCGAGGTTCTGCTGTGTGAACACACCGTATTTTGAAATTTGGAAGGGCATCCTGTCGAGTTCCAGAACAATCGAATGTTATTGCACCAATGATGATACTACATATTAAATTAGATGATTATTGATGAATTCTCGGTTATCTGAACATTTCGATTATCCGAAGTCGGTTCGGTCCCAATTACTTCGGATAATCGAGGTTCTGCTGTGTGAACACATCGTATTTTGAAATTTGGAAGGGCATCCTGTCGAGTTCCAGAACAATCGAATGTTATTGCACCAATGATGATACTACATATTAAATTAGATGATTATTGATGAATTCTCGGTTATCTGAACATTTCGATTATCCGAAGTCGGTTCGGTCCCAATTACTTCGGATAATCGAGGTTCTGCTGTGTGAACACACCGTATTTTGAAATTTGGAAGGGCATCCTGTCGAGTTCCATAACAATCGAATGTTATTTCACCAATGATTATACTACATATTAAATTATATGATTACACAGGCCTGCGAAATTGAAATTTTTGAAAAATACAAGAGAAGTTTTTTCTTATTTTTAAGTTATTTGGTATGCTGATTTCGAAAATGACCTCCATTTTTTTCCATCACGTCAGGATTTTTTGTAAAATTGATGTACATATTACTCCTATATGGAAAAAATGCTCTCGAACTGTTAGCTTGTACTGACTGGCAACAGTGGGTTTTATCTATTCATGTGAGTTTATTTAATCTGTTTATGATTAGGCATATTAATTTTTAAACAACAATTAAAATTAAAAATGTATACATTTTGTATATAAAGAATGAAAACCATCGCAACCAGAACGCATGAGCTGCACCAGGGCGAGACAAAAAGTTCCCTCGTTATTAAATTTTTTACATTAATTTTATAAGAAAAACAGTCCTAGAAAAACCCCCAACTACCTGTTTTTACGTTTTATTAAGGTTTATATGTAATAAATGTAAGTTTGAAATATATTTGAAACTCAATACGAAACAAAGACATTTAAATTTAGTTACGTACATTTCTTTTCGTTAAAATGTCTTTTTGACGTTCTTCTTTTATGTTCAATCTTCATTTCTTGCTAACATCCAACAATAGTCGGCAAGCATATTCTTATTCCACCTACCTTGATATTTTCTCTCCATATCCTTCATGTCTTGGTGGAACCTTCTACTTGTTCTTCGCTGACGAATCCTAAATTTTTGGGGAAAAAAGTCCAAATGCGATTGGAGGAAATGAAATTTTACACACATGGAGCAGCCCAACACTTGAAATTTGTCTAGCATGTTGCCAACAATTCTTTTAAATTTAGGATCTTTGTGATTGCCCAGAAATTTTTCCACAACATCTTTGAAGGCAACCCAAGCTTCTCTTTCCTTTAATGTCATAGTTGTCTCAAATTTGTTATTCCTAATAAGTTTTCGGATGTCTGGTCCTACGAAGACTCCCTCTTTCAATTTGGCTTCAGAAAATCCAGGAAACTTTTTACACATATATTTTAAGCACTCACCATCTTTTGGAAGAGCCTTAACAAACTGCTTCATAACACCTAATTTTATGTGCAGGGGGGTAGTAATATTTTTTTTTATCAACTAAGCTTTCTCGAATTACATTTTTGGTGCCTGGCGCAAGATTCTGCCTTTTGAGCCAATCTTTTCTGACCCAATATTGTGTTTTGTCACGGCTGTCTCACTCACAAATAAAATATGGAAATTTTGTATCCCGTTTTGTTGATCGAGAAGCATGGTGATGATTTTTTAAATTACTGCAAATGATCCAGCCGTTGTTTTCATATTTTATTTTGTTGAGAACGAGAGCTAGGTTTTCATACCTTTCTTTTAAATGCACCGAGTATTCAACTGGCACAGACGCCCATTGGTTTCCTTGATGAAGTAGGACAGCTTTAAGGTTCCTTTTTCACGAATCTATAAAAAGCCTCCATTCATCTTTATTGTAGGGAATCTTAAATTTTCTCATCAATCCAGGAACATCTGAGCAATAAATGAGGTTCTCGTCTTCGTCAAAATACTGAATAAATTCCTTTTCACGATTCCTGTACCAATAAAAAGTGGTTCCTTTGGCCAATAAGTTTTTTCTTTCAATCTGGAGCCTAATAAATGAGTTGCCTCTTTTACAGAAGTACTGGTGCTTACAAGAGGTCACTGATAAGGATTCAAGCGTAAGGGAGGGATGATGAAGAGGGACATTGCGCGTTCATAGGGTCTTCCCAGGCTCGCGCGCTTCCAGGAATCTGTCTAATTGGTGATCTGGATCAACATTGAAGCTTTAAAAGCCCTAAAATACTAACTGCGCTGTTGTAGTTTACCACAGAAGGGTAATTTTGAGGGTTTCATCACGGTAAAATGTCAAAACACGAAGGAAAGTATGAAAGCAAAATACGTGAGAAATATTCATAAAAAACCACATAAAATTCAATTTTTCAAAAAAATGTGACGTGATAGACATTTTTAATGATTCTTTTCAAAATCAGTACTAAAAAATACGTTAAGTTTCAGTTGTCACATTCCTTGTATTATTTTCATCGCAGGCCTGTGTTATTGAGGAATTCTTGATTATCCGAAGTCGGTTCGGTCTCAATTACTTCGGATAATCCAGGTTTCGGTGTATGAACACACACCATTTTGAAATTTGAAAGGGCATCCTGTCGAGTCCCAGAGCAATCGAATGTTATTGTACCAATGGGGATACTACATGTTAAATTGTATGATTATTGAGGAATTCTCGATTATCTGAATATTTCGATTATCCGAAGTCGGTTCGGTCCCAATTACTTCGAATAATCGTGGTTCTGCTGTGTGAATACACCCCATTTTGAAATTTGAAAGGGCATCCTGTCGAGTCCCAGAGCAATCGAATGTTATTGTACCAATGGGGATACTACATGTTAAATTGTATGATTATTGAGGAATTCTCGATTATCTAAATATTTCAATTATCCGAAGTCGGTTCGGTCCCAATTACTTCGGATAATCGAGGTTCTGCTGTGTGAATACACCCCATTTTGAAATTTGAAAGGGCACACTGCCGAGTTCCAGAACAATCGAATGTTATTGTACCAATGTTGATACAACATATTAAATTAGATAGGGTTATACATTGGAGGATACCTTAGGAGAGTTTGATTGGTGGTTTAACTGACAAACCTATCCTTTTGTACAGCATAAACATGATACTTTTTTGATTTTTTTTTTATTATATTAGAATAATAGTATCCTTAAAATGTCTGTATAATTAATACAATCAAGAGCACATTAGACTCAAGAAAACATTATGACCACCTGTGAATAACGAGTTCGTCCCCCTTTGGTGCGCAACACAGCTTCAACCCGCCTTGGCATGGATGCCACAAGTCCTTGGTAGATGGCCGGAGACAGATTGTACCAAATGTTTAAGCAACGGTTATGAAAATCCGAGATA
>CM063497.1:100039372-100044372 GCA_032207245.1 Pardosa pseudoannulata | reverse complement strand
AGAGTTAGACTAACAAATTGAAATCCTAAATAGTTTTGAACATTGAAACATTGAATTATGAATTTATTGATCACAGAAAACACATATACATAACATTGAAACATTGAACTATGGACATATTGAACACAAAAAACACAAATACATAACATTGAAACATTGAACTATGGATACATTGAACACAGAAAACACAGCTACATAACACTGAAACATTGAACTATGGATACACTGAACATAGCAGACACAGATACATACCTTTGAAACAATGAACTATGGATACATTGTACATAGAAAATACAGATACCTAACATTGAAATATTGAAGTATATATATATTGAATACAGAAAACACAGATACATAACATTGGAACATTGAAGTATGGATACATTGAACACAGAAAACCCCGATACATAACATTGAAACATTGAACTATGGATACGTTGAACACAGATACATAACATTGAAACATTGAACTATGGATACTTTGAACACAGAAAACATAGATACATAACACTGAAACATTGAACTGTGGATACATTGAACACAGAAAACACAGATACACATCATCGAAAGATTGAAGTAGGAATACATTGAACACAGGAAACACAGATACATAACATTGATACATAGAAGTATGGACACATGGAACACAGAAAATACAGATACATAACATTGAAACATTGAAGTATGGATACATTGAACATATAAAAACAGATACATATCCTTGAAACAATGAACTATGGATACATTGTACATAGAAAACACAGATACCTAACAATGAAACATTGAAGTATGGATATATTGAACACAGAAAACACAGATACATAACATTGATACATAGAAGTATGAATACGTGGAACACAGAAAATACAGATACATAACATTGAAACATTGAAGTATTTATACACTGAACATAGAAAACACAGATAAATATCCTTAAAACAATAAACTAGGGATACATTGTACATAGAAAACACAGATACCTAACATTGAAACATTGAAATATGGATATATTGAACACAGAAAACACAGATTCATAACATTGAAACATTGAAGTATGGATACATTAAACACAGAAAACCCCGATACATAGCATTGAAACATTGAACTATGGATACATTGTACATAGAAAACACAGATACCTAACAATGAAACATTGAAGTATGGATACATTGAACACAGAAAATACAGATACATAACATTGAAACATTGGAGTATGGATACATTGAACACAGAAAACACAGATACACAACATTGAAATATTAAACTATTTATACATTGATAAACAGTACAGGAAACACAGATAGATGATACACAGATACACAAATGATAAACACAGAAAACACTGATAAATAACATTGAAACATTAAACTATAGATACATTGAACATAGAAAAAACAGATACATAACATTAAATAGTGTAACTATGGATACCTTAAACATAG
This sequence comes from Pardosa pseudoannulata, assembly GCA_032207245.1. Taxonomy (NCBI): domain Eukaryota; kingdom Metazoa; phylum Arthropoda; class Arachnida; order Araneae; family Lycosidae; genus Pardosa; species Pardosa pseudoannulata. Next base: position 100,042,930 of record CM063497.1, on the reverse strand, counting down.
AAAACAAAAATACATAACAATGAAACATTAAACTGTGGATACATTGATAAATAATATAGAAAACACAGATACATAAAACTGAAACATTGAAGTGTGGATACATTGAACATAGAAAACACAGATACATAATTAAATGAAAACATTAAAATTGGTTGAGGTTTGAGGTAGTTTAAGAACTGACCTTTCCATTGTGTGTCTCGCGGCAAACGGGATTAGAGGGGGGGGGGCGCTACGGAGCTAAGGTGTGAGTTTATCTGGGTACTCAGTGAACCATGCAACCAAGGCTTGCGCTCTTGATCATTTTATTTCGAATACCACACAAACAGCGATTTAGTTATTGAAAGAGACAAGAGATTTTTCTGGGGAAGCTGAAAAATAACACAGTCAGGGGACAGAAAATTAGCATTTATTCCAGTGTTTAATTTGAGAGGCGGGTAAGAAGAATTGAAGGCTAACACTCCTTTAAATCTGATTTTTACGTTAGGAAATTTGATATTAAAAATGATAAAGGAAAAAAATAATTTTAGATAGATATTTTAGGGATAATAAATTTGATGTATTACATAGATATACATTTCTAAAATATTTGCTAACATCCAGTTACTTAAAAAAAAAGCTATTTTCAAATGCATAAAAGTTAGTACGACATCAAAAAAATAATCCTAAATTCGTAGTATATATTCATACACAGAAAGGCTCTCGTCTTATTTTTTTTTAAATCTCGTAATGTTAAAAAAACTCAAATGCCTATGTAATAAACGTAAATTATTTCTATGACACTAAACCAGGCATAGAGATTCATTTTCTGAACTAATACAGATTTGATTGTCCTTAACACAATGTCCTTAGCGTGGCAATTCCGGATGGAACTTATATGTCCTCTTTGAACCATTTTACTCCTTTGTTTCAGGAAGTGGCTAAACACAAAAAGACAAAGCTAATGTGAAAAAATAATAAAGAAAAAAATCTGTCTTTTATTCGCGACTCGTTCATCCTACTTAACTACCGTGAAACTCACAATGAAAAGCGATCAACCACGGTTATGGATCTCATTCTTTTAGTTTCTTTTTTTTCGTTTAATATTTTAGTAATCATTAGTGTCAATGGCGTTTTAGTTGGATCTTTTTTCAGGCTTACCAATAGAATCTGTGGCGTATGGAGTACGTTAGAAATTCATGAAATTTGATTCTATATATATATATATATATATATATATATATATATATATATATATATATATATATATATATATATATATATATATATATATATATATATATATATATATATATATATATATATATATATATATATCCATATTTGAACATTATATATGTAACCAGTGAAATTATTTCTCACCGATTATAAGGGAAATAAGGTCTTTTTATTAGATTTGCTCTGGATTAGATAGTATTTCGTCACTCCTTAACAACTCATATGCCTAGTAGATATTCAATCGAGCGACTGCGTGGGAGCATGCATTGCACACTTAATAGTCCCGGTCCTGTATATATATATATATATATATATATATATATATATATATATATATATATATATATATATATATATATATATATATATATATATATATATATATATATATATATATACATATATATATATATATACATATATATACATATATACATATATATATATATATATATATATATATATATATATATATATATATATATATATATATGTATGTATGTATATATATATATGTATATATATGTATGTATGTATATATATATATGTATATATATATGTATGTATATATATATATGTATATATATGTATATATATGTATGTATATATATATATGTATATATGCATGTATATATATATATATATATATATATATATATATATATGTATATATGTATGTATATATATACATATATATATATATATGTATGTATATATATATATATATATATATATATATATATATATATATATATATGTACATATATATATAAATATGTATGTATATATATATATACATACATATATGTATATATACATATATATATATATGCATATATATATGTACATATACATATATGTATATATGTATATATATATATATATATATATATATATATATATATATATATATATATATATATATATATATGTGTGTGTGTGTGTGTGTGTGTGTGTGTGTGTGTGTGTGTGTATGAGTATATTTGTATATAGATATGTAATATATTTGATTATTCCAGAACAAGTTTTTGAGGCATTTCGGCAGGAAAAGAAGCTTTTCCAGAATTAAAAAGGCGTAGGAGTATTAAAAGGTCTTCAAACTTGACAGCTGAAATGAGGTTGGCCTCCGTTTAAATTCACTTTTCTTTTTCATTGTAAGAAAAATAGTTTCAAATTTGATAAATAGTTAATGTGCCGGCAAAATTTTAGCATATTTAGCATTATCCCGACATGTGTGGAAATTAAATGGGATGTAACTTAAATTGTTTTGTGTGTTTAAGAATGGATTCACAAATTAGAAGTAAAATAGATCTCAATGCAAATGCAAATACTAATATATTTATCTTTATATTGACACATCGTCATTAAACCTTCAATAATTCCATATTTTTGTATGCTATCCATATATTTCCATGTTTTAATATTAACAGTGGTTATTTGGCTGTATATATGAATGATGTCCAAAATTGAGCAAATTGATTGCAAGCCGTGTGGTTTCTCCCATTTTCGCTATCGTTATCGAATGATATTTAGTACTAGAAACCACGTTCTAGTACAAATGCATCGTGATTTAAAAAATTCTAAGAACGATTGCTTTAGAAAATAGGGATGAAGAGTACTGGTTTTAACATACTACAAGAGGGAAAATGTATTATCTACAAATCCAGTTTATTGCAAATCATCATAAAATCTTCTCAACTTAAAATATGAAACAACTCGCATATAGCCCATCGTATGACGGGATCAGTAAAATATTAATTTTCCAGAATTGTACAGAACCCTATGAGGCAGCTAAAAAATTATTCGTTTTTTGGCAGAGAATTGTCTGGTACAAGCTCAATAATTTGTTTATCTTTACTGACCATATGTTAGTCGCCAACTTTAATTTAAATTCTTACATTACGTGATAGGATGGACAGCAGAGGTTTTAATATTGACAGTGATTTTTTGGCGGTATATATGAATGATGTCCAAAATTGAGCGAAACGATTGCAAGCCGTGTGGTTATGTATAAAAACTAACACACAAACGAACAAACTTCTTAATTTTCAAAGATATATAACTTAAACGCTAGATATGTATGTATATAAACGTTTTATGGTCTTAAGAATGGATTGACAAATTAGAAGTAAAAAATATCTCATTGCAAATGAAAATACCAATATATTTATCTTTATGTTGACACATTATCTTTAAACCTTCAATAATTCGACTATTTTGTTTTTACACATTTGAAAAGAGATAAAGATTTTTTTTATTTGATTAAAAACAAACCCTCATTGAAATATTCGAATCTGAACCAGTAAAATTATAAAATCTTTGTTTTCAGTATTAGAACTTTTA
>CM063497.1:100011872-100024372 GCA_032207245.1 Pardosa pseudoannulata | reverse complement strand
GAAGGGGAGAAAGTTTTTAAAGAGATACTAAAGTGAAATAATTTTGATATATTACATATACACACACACACACACATATATATATATATATATGTATGTATGTATATGTATATATTTATGTATATATGTATATATATACATACATACATATATGCATATATAGATGTATATATATATATATATGTATGTATGTATACGTATATATTTATGTATATATGTATATATATACATACATACATATATGCATATATAGATGTATATATATATGTGTATATATACATATATATACATATGTATATATATATGTGTATATGTATATATGTATGTATGTATGTATGTATATATGTGTATGTATATATTTGTGTGAATATGTATATATATTTCCATACACATATGCATATATATATATATGTATGTATGTATGTATATATGTGTATGTATATATTTGTGTGAATATGTATATATATTTCCATACACATATGCATATATATATATATATAATATATATATATATATATATATATATATATATATATAAATATATATATATATATATATATATATATATATATATATATATATATATATATAAATATATATATATATATATATATATATATTTATTTATTTATGTATATATATATATATTTATTTATTTATTTATTTATATATATATATATATGTATATGTATATATTTGTGTATATATGTATATATATTTCCATACATATATGCATATATATATACATATATTTGCATAAATATATATATATATATATACATATATATATATACATATATTTGCATATATATATACATATATATATATATATATATTTGTATATGTATATATATGCATATATATCTATATATGTATATACATACACACACACACATATATATACACAAGCACACACATTTATTTCACACACAGAGACTTCTATAAGTATCAACTGGAGTGGTTCATCTCCTCCCATAAGCAGCCGATATCTCCACATTCCCGTTTCGGATCCAAGAGCATCGGCCAGGACAGGTCAACAATCTCTTCTCCAGATTCGACACGCGACTTGCACCTCCCCCCTACACCAATAATCCAAATGGAAGAACACTCTCACGGAAGGATAGATCGAACGGCGGCCGCTCCAAAGAGGATTAAAGAAAGAAAATCGAACGGAATAGCGTGACGAAATGTGTTTACGTAAACACGCATTGCTACAAGCTACAAGCACGAGCATATTTTTATGATATTATACACATCATACATACACGCACACACACACATATATATATATATATATATATATATATATATATATATATATATATACATACATACATACATATATATATGTCAGGTTTAAAAATGGGGGTTAAGAATTAAGCGAGTTATAATAATAAAATAGTTGGAACTCATCAACGACAACGTATAGGAGAAAAACACTCCCTCGGGCGGAACTATACAGAATGAAAAAGTTGACGCAGAAGTAGACACAGAAATTTGCTGAGGTAGCCTTGCCGTGGCAAATTAAGAGAACAAAGGATATCTAACTGGCATAGCTATGGATAGCAGGATTACAATAAAGAAGTATGAAATCAAATGTGTTTTCCTTGCCTTAACCACTCGCCCGTGTTAGATATATATATATATATATATATATATATATATATATATATATATATATATATATATATATATATATATATATATATATATATATATATATATATATAGTGTGTGTGTGTGTGTGTTTGTGGTGTGTGTGATTGTATATATACACACATACATAGGACGTGCGGTAAATTTGTGCAGTATGTTGGAAGTAGTCGATATGCAGCCTCTGAACTGATTTCGTTTCGTTGCATATCACGCCCACATAATATGTTTCCTGATATAACCTCCTCCAAGCATCAAAGCATTGCATGACACTATACATATATATGTGTGTATGTGTTTGTGTGTAAGGAAAATTCAAACTAAATTTATTGTAAAGAAAATGTAAACTAAACCTGTAAACAAATGTAGATATTTTGTATAAAACCCCGAAGTTGATTAATTAAAAAATATACGGTTAGAATACACCTTGTAATTTGATTGTTCAATCGTACCGAAGTAAATTTATGCGCAAAAACCTTCGGCCTCATTGCGGCCCGAAAAATTTTCAGGATTTTTGAAATCCCAGAGGTGTCTACACATCTGAAAACTTTAATTGTAGATGGTACCAGAGGTTAATAAAAAGTTCCGATCTCATTAGTCCTCGTGTATAAAAAAAACATAGACCGCAACACTACAAACCCAAACCAAACCAAAATATGTTTTTGTTTAACGATTGCTCGTATTAGTTATATAGATTTAAATTATTTTTTATTTAAAATTTTCAATAAATATCCGTTGCATTTTGTCCTTAAAAGTTCATTCAATTCGTGAACATCATACACATATATTTATGGATAAATAGATGGTAATATGGATTTGTTTTATTGTTTATTTCAAACTTTAAATAAATTTTCATTATATTTTGTCCTTGAAAGTTCATTAAATTCGTGAACATCATTCACATATATTTATAGATATATAGATGATAATATGGTTTTGCATTATTGTTTTTTTTAAATTTCCAATAAATTTCCGTTGTATTTTGTCCTTGAAAGTTCATTCAACTCGTGAACATTATACACATTTATAGATAGATAGAGGGTAATAAGGATTTATATTATTGTTTATTTAAAATTTTTAATAAATTTCCGATGTATTTTTTTCTTAACAGTTCATTCAATTCATGAATATCATTCAAATTTATAGATAGATAGATGGTAATATGGATTTGTATTATTGTTTATTTAAAATTTTAAATAAATTTCCATTGTAGTTTGTCCTTAACAGTTCATTCAATTCGTGAACATTATACACATATATTTATTTATAGGTGGTAAAATGGATTTATATTATTATTTATTTAAAATTTTCATTAAATTTCATTTGTATTATCTCCTTAAAAGTTCGTTCAATTCGAGAACATCATACACATATATGTATGGATAAATGGTAAGATGAATATATATTGTTGTTTATTTCAAATTTTCTTTAAATTTCCATTGTATTTTGTCCTTCAAATTCATTCAATTCGTGAACATCATACAGATATATTTATGGATAGATAGATAGTAATATGGGTAAGATGAATATATATTATTGTTTATTTAAAAATTTCAATAAATTTCCATTATATTTTGTCCTTAAAAGTTCATTCAATTCGTGAACATCATACACATTTATGGATAGATAGATTTTAATATGGATTTGCATTACTGTTCCATTAAAATTTTCAATAAATTTCCATTGTATTTTGTTCTTAGATATTCATTCAATTCGGGAACATCATACACATATATTTATAGATAGATAGATAGTAATATGGATATTACTGTTTATTTAAAATTTTCAAATTTTTGTAATTAAAAATTCATTTAATTCGTGAACATCATACACATGTATTTATGGAGAGATTGATTAAAATATGGATTTATATTAGTGTTTATTTAAAATTTTCAACAAATTTCCGGTGTGTTTTGTCCTTAAAAGTACATTCAATTAGTGAACATCATACTCATTTATGGATAGATAGATGTTAATATGGATTTGTATTATTGGTGATTTAAAATTTTCAATAAATTTCCATTGTATTTTGTCCTTAGATATTTATTCAAATCGGGAACATCATACACATATTTATAGATAGATAGATTGTAATATGGATTTGTATTATTGTTTATTTAAAATTTTCAATAAATTTTCGTTGTTTTTGGTCTTTTAAAAATTCATTTAATTCATGAACTTCCTTCACATTTATGGTTAGATAGATTGTAATATAGATTTATGTTATCGTTTACTTAAAATTTTCAATAAATTTCCATTGTATTTTATCTTTAGATATTCATTCAATTCGGGAACATCATACACATATCTTTATGGATAGATGGTAAGATATATTTATATTATTATTTATTTAAAATTTTCAATAAATTTCTAGTATATTTTGTTCTTGAAAGTTTATTAAATTCGTGAACATTATACACATGTATTTAAGGAGAGATAGATTGAAATATGGATTTGTATTAATGTTTATTTAAAATTATTAACAAATTTCAGGTGTATTTTGTCTTTGAAAGTTCATTCAATTTGTAAACGATATACACATATATTTATAGATAGATAGATGATAATATGGATTTGCATTGTTGTTTATTTAAAATTTTCAATAAATTCCCATTGTATTTTGTCCTTGACAGTTCATTTAATTCCTGAACATCATACAAATATATTTATGGATAGATAGTAATATGGGTTTGTTATATTGTGTATATAAAATTTTCAATGAATTTCCATTATATTGTTTCCTTGAAAGTTCATTCAATTCGTGAACATCATACACACATATTTATTGATATATAGATCTAGATGTAGGTTTAGTCTCACACTTGACTGCAATTTTCACAATTCAGAGTAACGATGTGAAAATATTTCTGTTTGTAAAGGTCTCAAGGACATTTTTCATTGGCTGTGTTTGGAGATAAGTCAAATTTTATTTACTTTTTTAAAATACATTTTTCAGAACAATATATTTCATTTTACTGTCATCTCCCGGGAATAAAAATGTCGAGAATCGGTTGTAGAACAACCATCCTCGTAGTAAAAAGTAGGTGTTGCTGAAAAAAACACAATGGAAACCGTGCAGAAATGATTAAATTCGCATAAAAGTTTGCCTACAGTTCGAGCGTGTGTGAATTGGCGAGCAAGGTCATTCTGAGAAGTGAATTCGACGCCGCTCCGTGCGCTTTAAACAAGGGGTTGAAACGTAATTGGGTAATTTCATGATTTCACACGCATTTCCAACGATGGATACATCATAAATTATTTAATTTATCAATGCTATTCTTATTAATACCCTAGCTTTATTTGATACAATCATTCTTTATTTATTAAGGTACAGTAGATCAGGGATCCCAAACCTTTATATACTTTATAGAATCTATTCCCAATTTGGACTGTATAGCCTACCTGGACAGTGATAACGAATTTAGACGCAAAGGGGACCGTTAACATATTCTACAAGCGGTCAGTATTCATAATACGAGGGTCACTCTGAAATGTTTGAGATACAACTAGGTTTTTAAAGTTATACTTACAAAATTTTAGATGTGTTCAAAGCAGTTTCCTCCAGCATCACTTTTGTAAACGAATTTTTCACAGATTAAATGCCTGAAGCCATTCATTTCTTGGAATAGATGAAAAATTCATTTATAGTCACATCAATCTCTTCTTCTGAATGAAAACGACGTCCAAGTAAGTTCTTTTTTAGATTAAAAAATAACCAAAAGTAACACGTAGCTAGGTCCGGTGAATACTGTGGATGTTCTATTACTTTAATTTGTTTTTGTTTAAGAAACTCAACTGTTAATCCGGCTGTATTTGAAGATGCATTGTCATGGTGAAGTATCAGTCCTCTAACATTCACTTCTTGTAGAATTTGTGAAAGACATTTAGTAGTATAGCAGTTTGCTGTTACTGTCTTCTGTCCTTCGAACTTGGTGGCTTTGACCAATCCCGTACTTCTGAAGGCATACATCACCTTTTACAGTGAGCGTTGTGTTTTCACCATTGTCGACGTGGGATCATCTTCAAAGACCCATACTTTGCTTTCTTGACGTGTTGGAACGTCAAAAAACTGTATGTAAGTTTCATCATCCGTTACAATTTTAGAAATAATGCGGTGGCCAGCATCATTCTGCAATTTAAGAGTTTCTTTACTAATTCTGACACTCTCCCCTTTTTGATGCTCAGTTAATTTATAGGGAACCCAACGGCAAACTACTTTTTTCATATGTAGTTCTTCATTGATAATTTTGTGTATGATTGCGGATCCAATGTTAAGTTTCTTCTGTATAATTTGATAGGTACAGCGATTATCATCCATTAACATTTTTCGTATGGCAGACACATTATCCGGGATTACTGCCGATTCCTGTGTGTTCTTCATCCTGAAGAAAATTGCGACCTCTGCTAAATTCTTTAAACCATCTGAATACAGTAGCATGAGCTGTAGATTCATCAATCACAACCGTTGAAAGCATTCTTCTTGATTTAATCCTGCTTTAAAATCGTAGAAAATCATAGCACGAAAATGTTCTTGCGTCAACTCCATTTTCTCTTCTATTTAAAATTTATTCTAAGCTATACAAGTTAAAGTCGGTAAAAAATCGTCTCCTGAGTTAAAATACTTTGTATTTTAAAATTGAACCGTTATTTTTATTTTATAAATTCTCGTCTGCGCGAATCTTAAAAATTTCAGAGTAACCGTCGTATGTATGGAATATTTATAGATTTATATGAATCCATCAACAACTTCCAAATTAAGAAATAAATGCTTCCAAGCTTCATTATTTCAAAGATGTGAGTTAAATCCTTACCTTGAAAATCGACCTACAGCAGGTGGCATTGGATATTAAAAATGATGGATAGATCGTTCTCTAAAAAATATTTATTATAAAGAACTGGCAACAAGTGCACCTGCCGGTAACGATTCAATTGTATTCATAATCTTGGTTTGAAGGTCCCTTACTGTTAATGTCTCACTTTCAAATGCATAGTATGTTGCTTCAGACTCTATTATATTATTATTGTTGTTGTTATCGTCTATTATAGATATTTTTCATTTTTCTTCTTTACATATAATGTATATTCATAGCCGAAATTTATAAATCTGTAAATAAATACAATAAATTACATATATATGTGTGTGAGTAATATATCAAAATTTTTACCTCTAAATTAAATATAAAATTTTCCTCTTCTCATTTCTAATACCTAACTTCCTTACCTTAACGTTTTCTGACGATTGATACTTGAGGGCAGGTCACGTACTAGTACGGGTTAGTGTAACAACATGGTTTGTTTGTGGGTACAAAAATAACGGTATATACACGAAAACGAAGCCGAATGTTCTTGTCTACTACATAGATTCTGAAAAAATTTACACAAATAAAAATTAGTGTTTACATTATTAGTTTTATGATTGCTCTTTTCATTTTTTTATAATGTAAAAATGTTTATATATAACATCATTCGAAAAAATTAAAACTATATACTACTATTTCTATTTGATTTTTCATACTTACGAAACTAATATAAGTTTATCCACTAAAAAATATATTTTTTGTTTACAAAAATCTTAAGGATTTTCTAAATGAAAATGAACTTTCACATTACAAAGTATGAGAATGTTTAATAATTAATAAAAAATAATTTCATCTCGTCAAAGTGAGAAAAATTGATAATAGAGAAAGGGATTAATTACTTCTAAACAAATCATTGTAACTGCAGAACATTAAAATGTAAGATACTTTTCTAAATTGTATATATATATATATTATATATATATATATTTATATATATATATATATATATATATATTATTTTATATATATAATATATATATTATATATATATATATATATATAATCTATATATATAATATATATATATATATATATATATACTGAACAGCCATTGGAATATGACAACCCTATTAACACATTGTATGCGGGACACGCCGAACAATGGCCGAATGGTTAAGGTGCTGGCCTTCGGAACCGGAGTTCGTGGGTTCGAATCCCACCTTAGCATGGATGTTCCTAGCCGTTCGGAATCGGCTTTAAGCAGTAGGTCCGGGTCTCATTAGCCCTCGTGTTGCAAAAAGTAGACCGTAGCACTCCTAAACAAAACTAAACTAAACTAAACTTGTATGCGGGACACATACTAGTACGTTTTCTGACGATTGATACTTGAGCGCGGGTCACGTACTAGTACGGGTTAGTGTAACAACATGGTTTGTTTGTAGGTACAAAAATAACCGTATATACAGGAAAACGAAGCCGAATGTTCTTGTCTACTATATAGATTCTGGAAAAATTGAGGCAAATAAAACTAGTTTTTACATCTTCCATGCTGAATCACAGAACGTTAAGGTTGACTAAAAAAATCAATTTACATTTAAAATTAACTTTTTATTTATCATTGCGAAAATGATATTTTAGATATGCATGTATATATATATATATATATATATGTATATACATATATATATACATATATATATATATACATATATATATATATACATAATATATATATATATATATATATGTATATATATATATATATACATATGTATATTTGTATATATATATATATATATATATATATATATATATATATATATATATATATATATTTGTTTATTTGTCTATTTATATATTTTTCAATATAAAATACTCAAAGTTGGTTAAAAAGGAAATAATTTTCGATGTGTTGAGATTTAACTGAATAACTAAATTTACGCTCAAAATGCCTACTTCCGGTACAATTCCGCTGTGAAATGTACACGCGCACAATGTGATAACTTTCCTACGTGCTTAAAGTAAATCAAGGACATGAATTATTGAGATTACATTCCTTACACAATTCTCAAAACTAATATTGTGGTGTCTTCACGATCGTTATAAGCGAGTTCGAATGTACTTCCAATTAGTGCTATAAATAGTTTATTTACAGTCACTTATTTTACTGAATTTCTACAACCATTTCACGTATCTATCGTTTCCCCTTATTTGTCATATTTCATTTTCAAACAATTTAACCTTTTGAAGGTCACCAATATAAATTCTTTAAAATTTAATGAAATTAGTTTATAAATGTTATCTATCAACCTTAGAATTGTAAAATATATGAAAAACGTTTTCTTTAAAGGGTTTAGCATTAGAGGATACTTAGGATTTGAGAAGGGGTTTAACTGACAAATCCACTCCATTGTACAGCGTGAACTTTTAAAATTACTTTTTAAAATTTTAATCATATTGGAATAGCAATAGTTAGATATCCTTAACCACTTGCGCTACAAAGACGTGCCAGGCACGTCGAGATGCTTTTGTTACAGAACCGAAAGCGACGTGTATACCACGTCGATAGTCATTTCGCGCAGAAACAAATGCGACGTGAATACCATGTCGATAGTCACTTCGCGCAGAAACAAATGCGACTTGTGCGTGGTACCTCGGCTAATCGTAAGAGTTCAGCCGTTCATTCTTCCAGCTACAGTTCTACAGTGAATAACATCGCGTGCTGTCTTGAGAATATACCAGAGTTGATACGGTATGTTGTACGAATTTTTTTACACGAGAATTCCTTTAGTTTTTGAGATATCTTACTATAATGCTGAAAAATTGAATGAAGTATTTTTTGAAGTATTTTTTAAAGTTATGTCGCGGAGCGCGGCGCGTCCACCGGCAGTTAAATCGTAGCGCAAGTGGTTAAAATGACATAATAAATAAAAAGCTTAACAATTTATACGTGTGTTTTGGATAGATATTTTTATTTGAGGTCATAAGTGAGAAAAATCAACCTACTGACTTTCCAGGTACAGCAAGTTTAAATAGATATATTTCAAAAGGAACAATAAATTAAATGTAGTGGTATCATCTGTTGTAAGTTTAAAATGTTAAAAACAAAAAAAAATTAAAAAATCATTCATACATCTCCATAAAAATAGAGAAAAAAAAATGTTTAACAGGTGGTTTCGCTGCAAAAACACCGTCCACTAAAGGGTTAAGAACGGTTATTTGAAGTATAACTGTATAACTTTCATTTTGGAGAACATCAATAAACCAGTCTCTTCACGTGGTAGTTAGTATAAATGGATATATTTCCATATACAGTGTTCCCTCGCTACTTAGCACTTCATGTTTTGCGGCTTCGGTGCTTAGAGGGTTTTCCCAAAGTATTCATCAAAAAATAAAAATGAAAAAAATATAACCATATCGAGAGCCACATTTCGGAAAGGAGCGTTGTTTCATGTTGATGCGGAGAGAAAGATCCCTGCATGCCAAACAAGAGTTGAGATGAGTTAACTCAGAGTACATGCCACGAGCTCTTGAGATGACAAAGTATGCAAGTGAGGAAGAAAATGAAGAGGAAGACGAAGAACAAACTGAAAAGCGTGGTCTTACCCTGGAGAATCTGCAACATTTATGCAACATGGCAAGAATTTGCACAAGACATTGACGGCAATATGGTTCGAGCTGTCGAGTTCAGCAATCGCGTTAATGGGGTTAAGTCTTTGTACAGGGGAATTTTGAAGGAAAATGAAAAACAAAGACAACAACTACCCATCACCATGTTTCTCTGCAATGTAAAGCCTCCTGGCTTTACTATCAGCTCCACCAGCAGAAGAGTCTCCGAGTGAGCCTAAAACTTTTGCGAGTCAAGTGAGAGCCTCTTCTCCGCCACCAACACAAGATTTCGCCTGTCTCAGAAAGCAATGCTGATTAATGTTTATTACTCTATAAGGTTTTGTAATTAATCTTATTAATTAGCACTGACACGTTTAAGTAAATACGTATACTGTTGTAATTTTTGTCTTAACCCTCCGAGATGAACACACCCAGGAAAAAAAGTCTCCAAAAAATACGCTAAAGTTTTATTGTGTCAGTGACCAAAGTGTTCTATGATTTTTTACTTCCCTTTGTCGACTAGATTGGAATACGGGAAACCCACCATCGTTATTGTCCCTTTACTTCCAGTTATAAATAGATATATAAATAGATGTTATGTAAATTTTTAGTACACATAAAGCTCGTCAAGTCTCGAAGAGCATTCCATAAGAAATAATGGATTCTAAAAGAATTATTTATATTTTTTTACGAAAGTCATCTAAGATATATAAGTGGTGTAATTAGAGACCGCATGTGTTACCGCACACGAAATACTTCGAAATAGAGATTGACAAAGCTATGAAAAGATATCAGCGTCTTTGTGCCTCAGGGAGTAGGGGTGCATCTCTCAATAAATGTCAGTCAAAGAGGACTGCAGTTCCTAAACAATCGACCTGACCCTCCTACCTCAAAACTCCATGGAGGAAAGCACTGGCAGAAACGTACAATACATAAAATTTTCGGAACGTTTTTGGAGGTCGAAAATTGTACGTGACAACCGGCGGAATTGTACGTGCGAACCGCTTAGAGGGTTAAATGTGTAAAGTATAAATGCTGTTTACATATTTAAAATATTCGTGTACCCACGTATCCGAAAATTCCTAGGGGCAAACCCTACTTCGTGGTTTTTCAGCTTCCGCGGAAGATTCTGGTCCACGAAAAACGAGAGATCACTGTACTGCGAGGAAAATATCATCAAGAACAAGTTAAAACACTTGAGAGGATGGAATCTAATTTAAATTTCAGATGAGTAACTCTGTGGTTATACTTGTTACCACATTTAATGGTCGCACGTAGAGCATTTCCTCATGTTACATTCATGAAATCAATAACTAGTTTTGAAACGAAGACCAAAATGAACTGTTTCTTTTGCGTAGTCGGAATATTGTTATTCAAAGGTGTCAAAAGTTTCATAGACAGTTTTAAATTCTTGCATTTATTCTAGTAATCATACAATCTGTTTCATAAGAGCGTTTCGCTCTTAACTTCGTCAATAGATAGCTCGCAGATACCGGCTTAATTGCACGTGTTCGTTAAACATTAGAGAATAATGCAATATGGTTATATTCTTTATTCGATTTGTTTTGCTGTGTTTAAATCAACAATTTCAAAATGAGTTCCGCGTACTCGAGCCATTTTCAGGCAGTGTTTCTGTGTAACTATCCAAAAGGACCAAACATTTCTTGTGCAGCTGCAGACCGTTACATGAGAAAGTCGGAGTCGTCCGTCAAGAAGTAGGTAGCACGTTATAAAGCGGTACAAAATGTTGACGACCGACTGGAATGGGGTAAACGCAGCTGAACGTCAAAATCGAATGATAAAGTGATTCTTCCATAATCGATAATAATGAAGACTGGACAACTTATTAGGTGAAATGCATTTCAGTTTAATATGTATACTACACGGTACAAATGTATTTTCAATTAATTCGTTTGTATTTTCAGAAAAATAGACGACAGGCTCTTATGGAATAGACTATACATGTGTATTTCTGTATTTTCTTGCACGTGTGTTTGTAATACTGTCACTTTCTCTGTACTAATGACTTTTGCATTTTGTTGAAGTTCTGAATCGTGATGCCATATTCTGGTGACGACTGCTTCAATGGTGAATTCCCGTTTGAAGAAATAATACAGAATCTGATGTTCGAACCGAGTGAAGTCCAAGCCAGGACAAAACGGTAATTCTTCTTTCGATAAAAAAAATACAGTTGTTGTAATGTACTTAGAACACAAATACCAGTGTTCGTTCTCAAAGGGGAAATACAGTAAAATATAAGCTGTGGAAATAAAGGAAAGTACTTAATATTTAAACTAAAACATTTATTATGTACAATATTTACTAATTAATACATCACTTGATTAGTTTTTAATATGGTCTGCAATTATTTGGTTTTGCCATTCATCAATACTTTTGAAATAGTATTCCTCATCAAAAGATTATGAGACTCAGGTAATA
>CM063497.1:99981872-99996872 GCA_032207245.1 Pardosa pseudoannulata | reverse complement strand
TACATTATCGCTACTGTACCTCCCCTTCTTCCTGTGTCTATATTCTTTGGCCTGTAACAGGCTGTAATGCTAAAGTAGGAAAATAAGTTTGTGGGTAACATTCACAAGTCTCTGTAAGTACTAATTTTAAATCGGTTTCCCTTTTTCGTGAAAAGGCTCATTCTTTAACCCTCCGAGTGGAACACACCGATTAAAAAAAGTCTCCAAAAATACGTTAAAGGTTTATTATGTCAATGACCAAAGCGTTCTAGGATTTTTTACTTCACCCTTTGTCTACTAGAATGGAATACGGGAAACCCACCCTCGTTATTGTCCCTTTACTTCCGGTTATAAATAGATATATAAATAGATATTATAGATTGTCAATTTTTAATACACATAAAGCTCGTCAAGTCTGGAAGATCATCCCATAAGAAATAATGGATTCTAAAAGTACAAATAAAAATATACTTTAAGAGAATTATTTATATTTTTTAAAGAAAGTTATCCAAGCTATTTAAGTGGTGCAATTAGAGATACATGTGTTACCGCAAACGAAATACTTCGAAATAGATATTTACAAAGCCATGAAAAGCTATCAGCGTCTTTGTGTTTCAGGGAGTAGGGATGCATCCCTCAATAAATGTCAGTCAAAGAGGGGTGCAGTTTCTAAACAATCGACCTGATCCTCCTACCTCAAACACTGGCAGAAATGTACATTACATCCAATTTCGGAACGTTTTTGGAAGTCGAAAATTGTACTTGACAACCGCTTTGAAGACATCATCGGTTTTTAGGAATTGTACGTGCGAACCGCTTAAAGTTTAGAAACTTTCCCTGTACAGTGACCTAGAGCGCAACATATAATATCGGTATCGGTTTTTGTAACCAGAATTTCTAGTATCCTTGTTCCTTATTAATAAATAATTCATTGAGTTGCTCCTGTATCAGTAAGGATTCACTTAAGTTTGTGGATTTTCTTACAAAAGGTATCAACACCAAAATCGGGAAAATCAAGAGAAAGAAAGTCATAAAATATTTGCTTGAGGTCAGATTAAAGAGGAATTAAGAATTTACATTAAACAATAAAAAGAGCCAAAAAAACGCCACACGGACCCCTTAGGGTCCTTAGAATCTACAATATGGTAGCAACCTTAACCCTCTATTTAACTTAACTTAGCATAATGTGAATGTTCTGATGATACATAAAAAATGGCAATTTTCTTTGATAATAGTAAATTTTATTTAATTCCAATCAAGAAACATAAAGTCCTGTCATAATGTACTTTATAAAGAATATGTATACTAATAATAAGAATTTATTATTCATATACATTACCGGTCATGACAAGCAAAGATTGTATTATTTGACAAGTTCACATATTTTTTATTTTAACACCTGATTTTTTTATTTAAATATTACTTCTACTTAAACAATTATATTACATATCCGCTAGAATACCAGTGCTAACTTTAAATTTAATTTTAAAAAGGAAAATCGTGTCTGGATTATTATAAATAGGTGGACCAGTCGAGATGTTCGAAAAAAAAACTGTACATTAATTTCAATATCTATATAGAGAAATAATTAATCCGTATCCAAGAATGTGTGTGTGTGTAGTTGCTATACATACATGTATGCATTTGGGAGACTGTATATTAATTTCAATATCTATATAGAGAAATAATTAATCCGTATCCGAAAATGTGTGTGTGTAGTTATTACACATACATGTATGCATTTGGGAGGCTGTACATTAATTTCAATATCTATATAGAGAAATAATTAATCCTTACCTAATAATGTGTGTATAGTTATTATACATACATGTATGTATTCTGGAGGCTGTACATTAATTTCAATATCTATAAAGAGAAATAATTAATCTGTATCCAAAAATGTGTCTCTGTAGTTATTATACATACATGTATGCATTTGGGAGACTGTACATTAATTTCAATATCTATATAGAGAAATAATTAATCCGTATCTAAGAATGTGTGTATAGTTATTATACATACATGTATGCATTTGGGAGACTGCACATTAATTTCAATATCTATATAGAGAAATAATTAATCCGTATTCAAGAATGTGTGTATAGTTATTATACATACATGTATGCATTTGGGAGACTGTACATTAATTTCAATATCTATATAGAGAAATAATTAATCCGTATCCAAGAATGTGTGTATAGTTATTATACATACATGTATGCATTTGGGAGACTGTACATTAATTTCAATATCTATATAGAGAAATAATTAATCCTTACCTAATAATGTGTGTATAGTTATTATACATACATGTATGTATTCTGGAGTCTGTACATTAATTTCAATATCTATAAAGAGAAATAATTAACCTGTATCCAAAAATGTGTCTGTGTAGTTATTATACATACATGTATGCATTTGGGAGACTGTACATTAATTTCAATATCTATATAGAGAAATAATTAATCCGTATCCAAGAATGTATGTGTGTATAGTTATTATACATACATGTATAATAGCTATACACACATTCTTTGATACGGATTAATTATATATATATATATATATATATATATATATATATATATATATATATATATATATATATTATATATATATATATATATATATATATATATATATATATATATATATATTGAAATTAATGTACAGTCTTCCAAATGCATACATGTATGCATTTGGGAGACTGTACATAAATTTCAATATCTATATAGAGAAATAATTAATCCGTACCCAAGAATGTGTGTGTATAATTATTATACATACATGTATGCATTTGGAAGACTGTACATAAATTTCAATATCTATATAGAGAAATAATTAATCCGTATTCAAGAATGTGTGTATAGTTATTATAATACATGTATACATATGTGTGAACAGGTTAGTGTGTATTAGTATGCATTGTGAATGATCAAATAGATATTCGTTACCCCCCCCATCGGTACAAGTCCATAAATCTCATAAAGGAAAAAAACCTCGCACCAGATTTTCACTGGCTCCGCACCAAAACAAGATTTTGCGGACTGGTTCTTGCCAAGTCCTCTTCGGTTCTGTGTTTTTCGTGGCAGGTCGTCAAAAACTGAACAATCTATAAATAATAGAATTACTCATCGAAGATTTAATAGCTTATGAGATTATCATCCATTTTTGGTCATTTATATTTGTCTTTGCGAAAATAAAAGACAGTAGAGTAATTAATACAATCTCATGTATTCCTATTTAAACTGAAGTATTCGTTTTGAACATACATCAATCCCTTTTGACTAAGTTTAAATAACGTCTCTACATTTCGTATAATTCTCAAAAACGATTAGCCATTGATTTGGTTTGGTCTTGGAGTGCTACGGTCTACTTTTTGCAACACGTGGGCTAATCAGACCGGGACCTACTGCTTAGAGCCTATTCCGAACGGCTGCGAACATCCATGCCATAGTGGGATTCGAACTCATGAACTCCGGTTACGAAGGTCAGCACCCTAACCATTCGGCCATCGTTCGGCGATTAGCCATTGAAAAGCGATGAAATTTTGTAATTAAAACGGTTGAGGGATTTCTAGTAGTATACCCTACTTTTTAACACTAGAAAGCCAAAAATATTGCTAGTTTCTCTGGCAAGATTATCAACTGGTGTGTGTATATATACGTAATATATCAAAATTATTTCACTTTAATACCTCTTAAAAATTCTCCCCTTCCTATTCTTATTCCTTTAACTAGCATGTAGCCCGTCATATGACGGGATCAGTAAATTTCTAATTTTCCAGAATTGTACAGTACTCTATGAGGCAAGTAAAAAAATGAGTTGTTTTTCGGCTGAGAATTATCTGGTACACGTAAAATAATTTATCTTTACCGACTGCATGTTAGTTGCATTTATCTTATCATGTTACGTGATAGGATGGACAGGAGAATTTTTAATATTGACAGTGATTATTTGGCGGTATTTATGAATGATGTACAAAATTTAGCGAATGGATTGCAAACCGTGTGGTTATGTATAAAAAACAAACACACAAACGAACAAATTTCAAAGATATGTAACTTAAACGCTAGATATTTATTAGTCCGTGAAATAGACTCCTAGATTTTTATGAAAAGATATGATTTGTTGTTAATACCGGTGATACAATTTTCAAGCAAGAAAAAATAATCAATGATTAAATTTCAAATTATTTTATATGTACACTATCTATTATTTAAGACAAATATAAAAGAAAATTATTTACGTAATATCTAAGTTCAGCGATAAAACGTATGAAAATAATGCAGATTATATTTAAACTAGCATATAGCCCATCATATGACGGGATTAGCAAAATTTTTAATATTCCAGAACTGTTAAGTACCTAATGAGGCAGGTAAAAAATGGTTTGTTTTTTGGCTGAGAACTATCTGGTTCACTCTCAATAATTTATTTATCGTCATACTCCTCTAGAGTCTCCCGATCCTGTAATGCAGTTTAGAATCACATTGAATTCATTTAGTCAAACCGTGTGGTTATGTATAACAAACAAATACACAAACGAACAAACTTCTTAATTTCCAAATATATATAATTTAAACGTTAGATATTTACTAGTCCGTGAAATAGACTCTACACTTTTGTGAAAATAATGTGTTGTTAATACCGGTGATAAAATTTTTATTTCAACATAAAATAACAAATGATTGTTCCATTTAAAATTATCACATATGTACTTAATCTATTATTTAAACCAATTATAAAAGAAAATTATTGACGTCATATCTAAGTTCAGTGATAAAAGATATTAAAATAGTGTAGACGATATTTAAATAGTTTAAAATATGAAATGATTCAATGAGATGTTTCAAGGAAGGACGTCACAATGCTAGAAAAGATTGTTATTTTTACCTATTTATTAAGTGATAAATGGATAAATTTAATCGCCTGCTCTTAACCGGGGAAAATAGGGCTTGAAATAATGGCATTAAACTCTCGAAAAGGGGGGAAGGGTTAGACTTCGAACGTTTTAAAGATGACAGTATTTTTTGCTGTAATATGAAGCATATTTATACAAATTTATTTTAGAATCGGGTGGATAGTTTAGGAGAAGATAAACTTTATTCGCTTTGAATGGGTGCCTCTATCCATTCCAGGTCCAACTACTTCATAAATTGGAGGACAGAAGTACAGATAACTTAGGCTATTATTATATAGGGGATAATTTTAAATAAGAAATAGTTAAATGAGATGTTTAAAGGTATGACTTCGTAAGAGTAGAAAAATTGTTATATTCATCTACTTTTAATGTGATAAAGTGATGAATTTAATAATCACCTGCTCTTAACTGGGAAAAATAGTGCTTGAAATAATTGTGTAATTTTCGTAAAGTATCCTATGAGTCAAGTAAAAATGGTTTGTGTTTTGGCTGAGAATTGGTACACGCTCAATAATTTGTTTATTTTTACTGATCGCATGTTAGCTGCCAATATTAATTTATCTTGTCATATTACGTGATAGGAGGGACAGCAGAGGTTTTAATATTGACAGGGATTATTTGGCGGTACATATGAAGTATGTCCAAAACTTAGCGAATGGATCGCAAACTGTGTGGTTATGTATAAAAAACAAACTTCTTAATTTTCAAAGATGTATAACTTGAACACTAGATATTTATTAGTCCGTGAAATAGACACCTAGACTTCTATGAAAAGAATTTGTTGTTAATACCGGTGATAAAATTTTCGTTGCTACAAAAAATAATCGATGATTAAATTTAAAATTATGACATATGTACCTAATCTATTATTTAAGCCAAATATAAAAGAAAATTATTTACTTAATATCTTAGTTCAGTGATAAAAAGTATGAAAATAATGAAGACGATATTTAAATCATTTAAAATAAGAAATGATTAAATGAGAGGGTTAAAGGAATGATGTCATAATGCTAAAAAATGTTAATTTTAGCTATTTATTATGTGACAAATTGATAAATTTAATCGTTTGCTCTTAACCGGGAAAAAATATGGCATTAAACGCTTGAAAAGGGAAGAAGGGATGGATTTCGAATGCTTTAAAGACGACAGTATTTTTCGCTGTGGTGAAGAATATTTATACCAATTTATTTTAGAATCGGATCGATAGTTTAAGAAAAGATAAACTTGTTTTGAATTTTGCTAACCCTAACTCAACAAGAATCCTATATGGATATTTTATCCATACCTGGTCCAACCTCTTTAGAATGTATGAAAATAATGCAGACGATATTTAAATAATTTAAAATGAGAAATGATTAAATGAGATGGCTAAAGGAATGGCATCATAATGTTAGAAAGAAATGTTATTTCTACCTATTTATTATGGGATAAATTGATAAATTTTATCGTCTACTATTAACCGGGGGAAATAGGGCTTGAAATAGTAGCATTAATACTAGAAAAGGGGGAAAGGGGTGGATTTCGAACGTTTTCGAACTCGTTTTGAATTTTGCTAACCCTAACTCATCAAGAATCCAATATGGATGCCTCTATCCCTTCCAGGTTTATCTTTACTGACCGTATGTTAGTTGCCAACTTTAATTTATCTTGTCATATTACGTGATAGGATGGACAGCAGAGGTTTTAATATTGACAGTGATTATTTGGCGGTATATATGAATGATGTCCAAAATTTAGAGAATCGATTGCAAACCGTGTGGTTATGTATAAAAAACAAACTTCTTAATTTTCAAAGATATATAACTTCAACGCTAGATATTTATTAGTCCGTGAAATAGACTCCTAGACTTCTATGAAAAGAATTTGTTGTTAATACCGGTGATAAAATTTTCATTGCAACAAAAAATAATCGATGATTAAATTTAAAATTATCACATATGTACCTAATCTATTATTTAAGCCAAATATAAAAGAAAATTATTTACGTAATATAAGTTCAGTGATAAAAAGTATGAAAATAATGCAGACGATATTTAAACAATTTAAAATAAGAAATGATTAAATGAGTTGGTTAAAGGAATGACGTCATAATGGTAGAAAAAATAATGTCTTCATCAATTTGTGTGATAAATTGATGAATTTAATCCCTTTCTCTCCACCGGGGAATAAAAGGCTTGAAATAATGGCATTAAATGATCGAAAAGGTGGGAGGGGTAGATTTCGAACGTTTTCGAACTCGTTTTGAATTTTGCTAACGCTAACTCATCAAGAATCCAATATGGATGACTCTATCCCTTCCAGGTTTATCTTTACTGACCGTATGTAATTGTCAACTTTAATTTATCTTGTCAAATTATGTGATACGATGGACGTCAGAGGTTTTAATAATGACAGTGATTATTTGGCAGTATATATGAATGATGTTTAAAATTAGGCGAATCGATTGCAAACCGTGTGGTTATGTATAAGAAACAAACACACAAACGAAAAAACTTCTTAATTTTCCAAGATATATAACTTAAACGCTAGATTTTTACTAGACCGGGAAATAGACTCCTAGAATTTGTTGTTAATACTGGTGATAAAATTTTCATTGCAACAAAAAATAATCCAATATTAAATTTTAATTTATCACATATATATTATTTAAGTGAAACCTATCTATTATTTAAGTGAAATATAAAGGAAAATTATTTACGTAATATCTATGTTCAGTGATAAAACGTACGAAAATAATGCAGACGATTTTTAAATAATTTAAAATAAGAAATGATCAAATGAGATGGATAAAGGAATGACGTCATAATGCTAGAAAAAAAATTTTATTTTTACTTATTTATTATGTGATAAATTGATAAATTTAATCGCCCGATCTTAACTGGAAAAAATAGGGCTTGAAATAATGTAATTAAACGCTCGAAAAAGGGGTAAGGAACGCTTTAAAGACAACAGTACTTTTAGCTGTGATATTTATTCAATTTATTTTAGAATCAGATCTATAGTTTACGAAAAGATAAATTTTACTTCGCTTTGAATTTTGCTAACCCTAACTCATCAAGAATCTAATATGGATGCCTCTATCCATTCCAGGTCCAACCGCTTCATAAATTCGAGGACAGACGGACAGATAACTTAGACTATAATTATATAAATGGTCATTAAATCCAGCGGTAAAAATAAATAAATAAATAAGATGGTTAAAGTAATGACGTCATAATGCTAGAAGAAAATGTTATTTTCATCTACTTATGATGTGATGAATTGATGAATTTAATCATCGCCTGTTCTTAACCGGGGAAAATAAGGCTTGAAATAATGGCATTAAACCAGAGGTGGGCAAATACTTTTAATCATGGGCCAAGATGAAATTTTCAAAATGTCTCCCGGGCCGGAGGACTATACCGCGTGCACTGTGCACACGAGAATTTTTTGGCGGAGTTTTTCCCCGACGAAGAAATTTCTTTGACAAAAACACTTTAAGTATCATTTTAAAGCATTTGGACAGAGAAATTTCACAGTTAATAAAAGGTAATAGTAGGGGAGACCGGGGCACCTTGGGACACTTTTCAGTTAAGAATTTTTATGAATTTTTTTAAAGCTAATTGAAACAAATAAGTATGTATGCATATATTGTCATCATATCTGCTTCTTATAAACATTAAATCTACTTAATATATCTTTATTTATTTCTTTTATAATAGAGTAATAAAAGAAATAAAATACCTTTCCAATGCCCCAACCTGCCCCACTGTATGGGGTAGGTTGGGACGCTAAAGAACAAATACAAAATACAGTTCAAATAATTTTTTTAACTGATATAAAAGAGAAATAGCTGAAAATTGTTCAAGTTAATACAAATCTTATATTTGCAGCTGATTCAAGCATATTAGCATTTACAGCAGAATACTTTCTGTTTGTTTTTCTAGTTCTCACCATTTTTTTCTGAAAAAAAAAAGATTAGTAAGTTAATATTTTGACATGTTAACTCAGTTAAAAATCAGGCACCAAAATATTAATTATTTTGCTTGAATTGATATTTGTTTACACTTTTTAAAATGTCCCAAGGTGCCCCATCTATATGTGTCCCAACATGCCCCATTTTACATAGTATCTTTTGGTAACTACCATACAGTTAGGTTTAACAATACAATTTATTTTTTAGCATAGAAATAATAATAAATGAATTTTCTTTCATAACAATACACTTTTTTTTAATATTTTAATTTTTTCAAAAAGATTACTTTTTAAAATGCACATTGATGTAATTTTGGGTTATTCAAAACAAAGAAAATGAAATTGTTCCTTACCTATGATCACTATTTTCATCAAAATTCTTTGAGAAGTGAAGAGGAAGACCATCTATCAATACACGTGAGAACTAATTCCTGGTTGTAAATTAAAGACTGAAAATAAAGGTGTCCCAAGGTGGGCTATGTCCCAAGGTGTCCCACTCTCCCCTAATAATAAATTGTCTTACTTAGGTGCATATGCGAACAATTTGTTC
This sequence comes from Pardosa pseudoannulata, assembly GCA_032207245.1. Lineage (NCBI taxonomy): Eukaryota > Metazoa > Arthropoda > Arachnida > Araneae > Lycosidae > Pardosa > Pardosa pseudoannulata. The sequence goes on along the minus strand of CM063497.1, from coordinate 99,987,465 downwards.
TCACTAAAATATGTCACCTAATTTTTAAAGAAATATGATCCATTATATTAAATGAATAGTCATTAAATAAATCAGTTAATGAAAGATTTTATTTTGATATTTATTTATATCTTAACGATACAAATTTCAGTATTTATATGTACATTAAGCATACAAATACTGTTGATTTCAACAAAATCGCATATAAGAGATTAGAAAAATTGCATGCCGGATGTTTCAAATGGCTGGATAAAGTAAGCAAACGGGGCGGATCCGTCCCGTGGGCCGGTTTTTGCCCACCTCTGCATTAAACAATCGAAAAGAGGGGAAGGGTGGAATTCGAAGGTTTTCGAACTCGGTTTGAATTTTCTTAAATCTAACTCATCAAGAATCCAATATGGATGCTTCTATCCATTCCAGATCCAATCGCTTCATAAATACGAGTACAAATGGACAGATAACTTGGGCTATTATTATATAGGGGATCTTTAGTATTCTCCGAATTTCTCTCTTTCGAACTTTGCGATTGCAGCTTCAGCCCTGTTCGCGAATGCTTGCGATCTTCCCTGTGAGATAATTTGGTTTCCGTTTTGTGCGAACGGAGCAGTTTGGCCTCGCTCCATTGCACAACAAACCACCTCCTTGCAAGCGGTAATATGCTCTTACTTGTTTTACAGAGGCCAAGAGGTCAATGGCAATGGAAGAAAAACGCGCGCTGGTTTCCTAATCTGTATAGATGCAGGTACATAGGTTTTATATATACTAGCATATAACCCGTCATATGACGGGAGCAGTAAAATTCTTAATTTTACAGAATTGTAAAGTAACCTATGGGACATGTAAAAAAATGGTTTGTATTTTGGCTGAGAATTATTTCGCACACGCTCAATCATTTGTTTATCTTCATACTCCTCTAAAATCTCCCGATACTGTGAATGCAGTTTAGAATCGCGTTGAGTTCATTTAGAAAGATGATTCAAAGATTTCTTAGCTACGTCGAAATTACCGTTAAGTTCTTCCCAATTTTTTTTGCAACAGTAATTAATAGAAGTAAAGCAATGAAACTATCATTTTCACTACACCCTGGAGGTATATACAAATTGTTGTTAATACCGGTGATAAAATTTTCACTGCAACAAAAAATAATCGATGTTTAATTTAAAATTATTACATATATACCTAATCTATTATTTAAGCCAAATATGAATGAAAATTATCTACGTAATATCTAAGTTCAGTGATAAAACATATGAAAATAATGCAGACGATATTTAAATAATTTAAAATAAGAAATGATCAAATGAGATGGTTAAAGAAATGACGTCATAATGCTACAAAAAATGTTATTTTTCTTACCTATTTATTATGTAATAAATTCATAAATTTAATCGCCTGCTCTTAACCGGGGAATATAGGGTTTGAAATAATGGCATTAAACGCTCTAAAAACTGGGAAGGGATGGATTTCGAACGTTTTAAAGACGACGGCATTTTTTGCTGTGATGTGAAGCCTATTTGTACCAATTTATTTTAGAATCGGATTGATAGTTTAGGAGAAGATAAGTTTTACTCTCTTTGAATCTTCAGGGAGCAAGAGATACAAAAATTTCTTATTCAAGAAAAATGGAAAAAGAAATTACAATTTCTCTTAAATTTGGGTACTGAAATTTTCCGCAATTACAATACTTACTCTATTTCCTTTATAAGTAAAAATCAAATTCAGTGCACGAATATGTATTTTTTTTTCATGTCTTTTCATTTACTTTATATTAATTTCATCGACAGGAAATCTAATTTGTCAACTAATTTTTGTCGCCAAATTTAAAGGCTTAGTGACATTATTTTCGATAATATTTGCACTTTTTCCAAATCCCGTATAAGAGCAAGTTCTCCCTCATTGCAAATATTGATACTAATGCTTCTAGGAAAAAAGGAATAAAGACTAGCTACTAAAAAATATCGGCCAGTATCTACGTCTACTGTAGATATTTATGAATCATTTAGTAGTTTAAGGAACCAATGTTTATGGTCAGCATAAGGTTGATTGGTTGATTCAGAGCTCTACAGAGTACGTTTATTCTACACGAGGACTTAGAGACTGGTACCTACTACTTAAAGCCGATAAGGACGGCTTTGAACATTCATGTAAACAGTGGGATTTGAACCTACTATCTCTGATACGGAAGAGCAGCGCTTTATCCAATCAGTCATCGTTCGGAGGGAACTGACAAGACTGACGAAGTAAAAGAAGAAAAAACTTTCCTCGCCCACTATGAGTTCTGATCATGATTCAATTTTTTACTCAGTCTAACTGCACAGTTGGACTGCTCAGCTAAACTGAAACAGAGTGGGTCGCATAAGCCGTATATAATCAATCTTACTTCATATCGTCCTGTTGCATAAAAATATAAAGCCAGTTCGGGACTGCCATGAACATCCATGAGAGCAGTAAAATTCGAACCCACTTCCTCTGATACTCTGATACGGAAGAGCAGAATTTTATCCACTGAGTCATCGTTCGGAGGGAACTGACAAGACTGAAGAAGAAAATGAAGAAAAAACTTTCCTTGCCCACTCTGAGTTCAGATCATGGTTCATTTTTTTATTCAGTCTAACTGCACAGTTGGACTGCTCAGCTAAACTGAAACAGAGTGGGTCGCATAAGCCGTATATAATCAATCTTACTTCATATCGTCCTGTTGCATAAAAATATAAAGCCAGTTCTGGACTGCCATGAACATCCATGCAAGCAGTAAAATTCGAACCCACTTCCTCTTATACGGAAGAGCAGCGCTTTATCCACCCAGTCATCGTTCGGAGGGAACTGACAAGACTGACGAAGTAAAAGAAGAAAAAACTTTCCTCGCCCACTATGAGTTCTGATCATGATTCAATTTTTTATTCAGTCTAACTGCACAGTTGGACTGCTCAGCTAAACTGAAACAGAGTGGGTCGCTTAAGCTGTATATAATCAAACTTACTTCATATCGTCCTGTTGCATAAAAATATAAAGCCAAATCTGGACGGCCATGAACATCCATGCAAGCAGTAAAATTCGAACCCACTTCCTCTTATACGGAAGAGCAGCGCTTTATCCAATCAGTCATCGTTCGGAGGGAACTGACAAGACTGACGAAGTAAAAGAAGAAAAAACTTTCCTCGCCCACTCTGAGTTCAGATCATGGTTCAGTTTTTTATTCAGTCTAACTGCACAGTTGGACTGCTCAGCTAAACTGAAACAGAGTGGGTCGCTTAAGCCGTATATAATCAATCTTACTTCATATCGTCCTGTTGCATAAAAATCTAAAGCCAGTTCTGGACTGCCATGAACATTCATGCAAGCAGTAAAATTCGAACCCACTTCCTCTGATACGGAAGAGCAGAATTTTATCCACTGAGTCATCGTTCGGAGGGAACTGACAAGACTGAAGAAGAAAATGAAGAAAAAACTTTCCTTGCCCACTCTGAGTTCAGATCATGGTTCAGTTTTTTATTCAGTCTAACTGCACAGTTTAACTGCTCAGCTAAACTGAAACAGAGTGGGTCGCTTAAGCCGTATATAATCAAACTTACTTCATATCGTCCTGTTGCATAAAAATATAAAGCCAGTTCTGGACTGCCATGAACATCCATGCAAGCAGTAAAATTCGAACCCACTTCCTCTTATACGGAAGAGCAGCGCTTTATCCACCCAGTCATCGTTCGGAGGGAACTGACAAGACTGACGAAGTAAAAGAAGAAAAAACTTTCCTCGCCCACTATGAGTTCTGATCATGATTCAATTTTTTATTCAGTCTAACTGCACAGTTGGACTGCTCAGCTAAACTGAAACAGAGTGGGTCGCTTAAGCCGTATATAATCAATCTTACTTCATATCGTCCTGTTGCATAAAAATATAAAGCCAGTTCTGGACTGCCATGAACATCCATGCAAGCAGTAAAATTCGAACCCACTTCCTCTTATACGGATGAGCGGCGCTTTATCCAATCAGTCATCGTTCGGAGGGAACTGACAAGACTGACGAAGTAAAAGAAGAAAAAACTTTCCTCGCCCACTATGAGTTCTGATCATGATTCAATTTTTTACTCAGTCTAACTGCACAGTTGGACTGCTCAGCTAAACTGAAACAGAGTGGGTCGCTTAAGCCGTATATAATCAAACTTACTTCATATCGTCCTGTTGCATAAAAATATAAAGCCAAATCTGGACGGCCATGAACATCCATGCAAGCAGTAAAATTCGAACCCACTTCCTCTTATACGGAAGAGCAGCGCTTTATCCAATCAGTCATCGTTCGGAGGGAACTGACAAGACTGACGAAGTAAATGAAGAGAAAAAACACTTTCCTTGCCCACTCTGAGTTCAGATCATGGTACAGTTTTTTATTCAGTCTAACTGCACAGTTCGATTGCTCGGCTAAACTGAAACAGAGTGGGTCGCTTAAGCTGTATATAATCAAATTTACTTCATATCGTCCTGTTGCATAAAAAATATAAAGCCAGTTCTGGACTGCCATGAACATCCATGCAAGCAGTAAAATTCGAACCCACTTCCTCTTATACGGAAGAGCAGCGCTTTATCCACCCAGTCATCGTTCGGAGGGAACTGACAAGACTGACGAAGTAAAAGAAGAAAAAACTTTCCTCGCCCACTATGAGTTCAGATCATGGTTCAGTTTTTTATTCAGTCTAACTGCACAGTTTAACTGCTCAGCTAAACTGAAACAGAGTGGGTCGCTTAAGCCGTATATAATCAAACTTACTTCATATCGTCCTGTTGCATAAAAATATAAAGCCAGTTCTGGACTGCCATGAACATCCATGTAAGCAGTAAAATTCGAACCCACTTCCTCTGATACGGAAGAGCAGAGCTTTATCCACTCAGTCATCGTTCGGAGGGAACTGACAAGACTGACGAAGAAAATGAAGAAAACACTTTCCTTGCCCACTATGAGTTCTGATCATGATTCAATTTTTTACTCAGTCTAACTGCACAGTTGGACTGCTCAGCTAAACTGAAACAGAGTGGGTCGCATAAGCCGTATATAATCAATCTTACTTCATATCGTCCTGTTGCATAAAAATATAAAGCCAGTTCGGGACTGCCATGAACATCCATGCAAGCAGTAAAATTCGAACCCACTTCCTCTGATACGGAAGAGCAGCGCTTTATCCACTCAGTCATCGTTCGGAGGGAACTGACAAGACTGGCGAAGAAAATGAAGAAAACACTTTCCTTGCCCACTCTGAGTTCAGATCATGGTTCAGTTTTTTATTCAGTCTAACTGCATAGTTGGACTGCTCAGCTAAACTGAAACAGAGTGGGTCGCTTAAGCTGTATATAATCAAACTTACTTCATATCGTCCTGTTGCATAAAAATATAAAGCCAGTTCTGGACTGCCATGAACATCCATGTAAGCAGTAAAATTCGAACCCACTATCTCTGATACGGAAGAGCAGAATTTTATCCACTGAGTCATCGTTCGGAGGGAACTGACAAGACTGAAGAAGAAAATGAAGAAAAAACTTTCCTTGCCCACTCTGAGTTCAGATCATGGTTCAGTTTTTTATTCAGTCTAACTGCACAGTTTAACTGCTCAGCTAAACTGAAACAG
>CM063497.1:99961872-99976872 GCA_032207245.1 Pardosa pseudoannulata | reverse complement strand
TCGATTTTGGACGGGTAGTGCAACCCTTAATTCGGCGATCCAACTCGTCCCAGAGGTTCTCGATAGGGTTCAGGTCTGGGCTCTGAGCAGGCCAGTCCATTCTATGAACTCCATTGGCACCATACCATTTCTTGGTTAACCTCGAAACATGACAACTGGCATTGTCGTCCTGAAAGTAACAGGGGTCCAACCTGTAAAACTGCCACAACGTAGGAAGCACATTGTCATCCAAAATAGTGCAGTAGGCATCGGCTTTGAGCTTACCATGAATGGGGACCAAGGGTTCCAGTCCATTCCAGGAGAAACACCCCCAGACCATAATTCCACCTCCGCCGAACTTGACTGTTGGCACAATGTATTCTGGCAGGATCCCTTAAGGATCGGCCACATTTGTGATACCCGATAATTATACCTTACTCGAAATCAGAGAGCTCCGAACTGTGCGGCATCTTGCATGCGACTAATGCCGATGCTGTTTCCTAAACGACGTATACCGGCGAAGGCCGTGACGTACCTCAGGGCCACAGATATCCTCATTTGCATAGGTGTCCAAATACTTATTGGTAGACAGTGTAGAATGCCTTGGCATTATATAAAATGCCTAAACTTGCCGTCAATGAATGAAATGCAACTTTTGAAAAGAAAGAATAATAAGTTTTTCTGATTGGACTGGAGTATTGTAAGATAACGGGCAGCACATATAAGAAATTAATAAAAGAAATCTTATGGGGCTCCTTGTCGAATTTACATGAAACCGTCTGTACACTCAAGAGTCAAAATATTATGACAACCTGTCAATAACGAGTTGGCCCAACTTTGGAGCTCAACATAGCCTCAACCTGCCTTGCCACTGATGCCATGAGTCCTTGGTAGATGGCCGGAGACAGATTGTACCACATGTTTAAGCAATGCACGTTACGCAAATCCGACATATTTCGAATTGATGGTCTTTGAACTCTGAGCTGCCGTACCATGACATCCCAAATGTATTTTATTACATTGAGATCCGGCAAATTAAGCGGCCAGGGCATTAACTGGAATTCAGCATCATATTTCTGGAACCAGTCTAACACCATTTTAGCCTTGTGACAAGGGGCGTTGTCTTGTTGTAACATTCCATTTCCAGCTGGAATAACAGAGACCATATAAGGGTACAACTGGTCCGCATTGATCTTCAGATACCCTTTAGCATTCATTACTTTCACTAATACAACCACGGGTCCCAGAGACTCCCAAAGCATAATACCGCCACCACCGGCCTGTGTATGACCTACTGTACATACTGTACATTGAGGTAGCAACTGTTCTCCTGGAAGACGGACACGGCCATCGGCGTGATAAATGACAAACCGTGATTCATCTGACCGGGCAACTCTCTCCCACTGATCCGTGGACCAGTCGCAATGTTCCTGGGCCCAGCGTAGGCGCAGTTGGTGATGAAGCATGGTCAGCAAAGGCACACGAGTGGGACGTTTGCTGCTTAGCCCTATATCCAACAGTGTGCTCCGATGCTATTCTACTTGGCCCTGCATTGTATTGGGTTGTTAGCTGAGCCACTGTCTGGCTCTGATTTTGCTTCACCATGCGAGACAATCTCCGACGACCTTTTTCTTTGATAGCGTGTGGGCATCCAACACCATGTCGTCTATGCAAAAGTACTAACAACTGTAGATTGCGAAAAACCCACGAGTCGTGCAGTCTCGGCAATACTTGTCCCGAGCTTTCGAGTCATTACAATCTGCCCTCTATCAAAATCGCTTAGATCTGTAGCCTTTCCCATAACACACAGTAAATGGAAAAATGATTATTCAGACTCTGCAGCAGCAGTTAAATACCACTTTCACCTGATCACGTGCCTTCCACTTCATCCAGGCGAGTTCATTGCAAAATGTAGGGGTGGTCATTATGTTTTGGCTCTTGAATGTATTACTCTATATCCTGAAGTATTTGAATAAGAACACAAAATCAGTTGAGTAAAGGAGTTACATAAGAATTGTTGAGCTAATCAGATATTAAATTTGGTGCATGTGAAGTCGTCAAGTTTACCACAATGAGAAAGGCGAATAAGAAAGTATTTATCTTCTTTCTATAAATAAGAAATAATTCTTTATATATATTAAGGAATTTCCGTACTTCATTTTCCATGTAAAATTTTATATGTATGTTCGAAGGAAAATCATTGTTACTTAAAAAATTAATAAAATAAAAGCTGCTATATAACTTCTTCGCATAAGAAAAATACTACCTGCTGGGCCTGTATATTGAAGCCCAGAATAAGACACGGGTCTGGGGGATAGGCTAAGCTAAAATAAGTATTGTAGCCTAGCCAGTCTAAGCTCAAATTGACACTGGAGCCAGCCTAATCTGAGTTAAAATAGGCCTTGGGGCTTATCCGGTTTAAAATAAAATATGCACTTGGTTCAAGTTAAAATAGGCACTGTAGCTAACTTGGCCTAAGCTTAAATACACACTGGAGCCTATGCGGTTTAAGTTATAAGCTGAAATAGGCACTAGAGCTGGCCCGTTATAAGTTATAATAGGGACTGAAGCCGATGTGGTCTCAGACTATTCTTAAGCTAATATAGGCAATAGACCCAACTTGGACTAAGCTAAAACAGGTACTGGAGCTTATACGGTCTCAGAAACTCTCTAAGCTGATATAAGCACTACAACCTACCTGATGTAAGCTAAAATAGGCACTGGAGCCGATCCGGTTTCAGCTAAAAGAATCACTGGAGTCCATTTGGTCTTAGCTAAAATAGCACTGAAACCAAGCCTGTCTAAACTAAAATAAGCACTGGTGTTGACTTGGTCTTAGCTAAAATAGGAGCTGGAACCAAGTCGGTCTAATCTAAAATAAGCATTGGAGTTGACTTAATCTTAGCGGCTTGATTAAAGAACAGGGTTCCCCCTCAAACTTGGCGATAATGGTTTAAGTATGGTCGCCTAACATTTTTTCCTGATCTCACCGTGTCCAAAGAATCTGTATCTATATTATAATTTATATGATATCTGCATCCAACTCGCCTTGTGTAACTCTTTTCTTATGCATTAAAAGTGCGTAATGCTTGAAAAAATTAGATATAACAAACCATTAATGGTTCACTGTGGCCTTTGTAAACTGTTAAGGGATTAATTGCCCATAAATATAAATGTCCGGTTTTCTTTAATTAAGTAAGAGTATATAGTTCTACTACTATAATGCACTATTTATTAATTAAAGTTGCCATAAAAAGCAAGAAATACAATGTTTGGATGGATTACCTTTGTGTTTTAGTAAATATCGCCAATATTTTCTCCAAATTTGCCAAGGGAAACCCAATTCTTAAGTAGTCCCGGTCTTAGCTAAAATAGGCACTGGAAAAATCGATCTAAACTAAAATAAGCACTGGAGTCGACTCGGTCTTAGCTAAAATAGCACTCAAACCAAGCCGGTCTAAACTAAAATAAGTACTGGGGTTGACTTAGTCTTAGCTAGAATAGGCACTGGAACCAAGCCGGTCTAAACTAAAATAAGCACTGTAGTCGACTTGGTCTTAGCTAAAATAGCACTCAAACCAAGCCGGTCTAAACTAAAATAAACACTGGAGTTGACTTGGTCTTAGCTAAAATAGCACTCAAACCAAGCCGGTCTAAACTAAAATAAGTACTGGAGTCGACTTGGTCTTAGCTAAAATAGCCACTGGAACCAAGCCGGTCTAAACTAAAGTAAGCACTGGAGTAGACTTGGTCTTAACTAAAATAGGCACTGGAACCAAGCTGGACTAAACTAAAATAATCACTGTAGTCGACTCGGTCTTAGCTAAAATAAGCACTGGTGTTGACTCGGTATTAGCTAAAATATGCACTGGAACCGAACGGGTTTAAACTACAATAAACAGCCAGCCTTGTCTGCACATACACATATTGAAGATTTTAGAGTTCGGTAAGTACTGCGTCCCTTTTACTCTCCGCCGGATTATTTATTTCTCCGCACTTAGGTTTGTTTTGCCCGTCAGGAGGTGAGATAATCTCTCAGTGAGGTTCCGGCCAGGACCGGTTCTCTCTCTTTTCGAACAAAAAGGTTACGCATCCCAGAGCGAACGGGCGTCGACGGGAAAAAGGCCGTCCGTGTTTTGTTCCACTCCGAATTTCGATTTTATTTTTTTTTTCCGTTCATTATTATTTCTCTCTCCTTTTTATGGTGGTTTTTGTTTTCTTTTCTGATTTCCATTCGGGGCCGGCGTCGGAATCCAGTTTTGCGCGACGAACCGTGTTGCCATCTAAGGAACGTATTCGCTCGGGTTTTTGTTGATTTTGTTTGTTTATTCATTTGTTTATTTTGGCCGCCGGTCATTCCTCGCGCGGCTTCCGAAACAAAAGGGTGCGAAGCTCGGTTCGTTCAACTATTCCTGCGGCAGTTTCAGTTTTTGAATATTAGTGTTTCTAAATGTATCTTCTTTATATAAATCCACGCGGTTTGGCGTAGAGTCGCCAATTTTAGCCAAACTTTCTTTAACACCACAAAGCAAAACCTGTAGGTATAAAATTTTCTTTCGATCACTATATAACGTAAAATATCAATCAAGTGATTATTAATGTTGTGATCGCCAACAGATAGCAATATTTGAGCTTTTCACAAAAGCAATATATCTACACAAATAAAAATCATCAATTTAAAAAAATTATATGTTCTTAAGATAAGTGACAAGCCAACACAATTTTAAGGTAAAATAGGCATTGTAGTCAAGGCATTGGAGCCGATCCGGTCTCAGAGCCTATCTAAGCTAATATAGGCACTATTCCCTACCTAGTATAAACTAAATTAGGTATTGGATCTGGCCCGGTATAAGCTATAAATAATAGGCATTGGAGCCTATCCGGTCTCAGAGCCTGTCTAAGCCAATATAGGCAGTAGACCCTACCTACTATAAACTAAAATAGGCTCTAGAGCTGGCCTGGTATAAGCTATAAATAATAGGCATTGGAGCAGATCCAGTCTCATACCCTAAGCCAATTTAGGCACTATTCCCTACCTAGTATAAACTAAAAAAGGCATTGGATCTGGCCCGGTATATGCTATAAATAATAGACCCTGGATCTGATCCGATCTTAGACGCTGTTTAAGCTAATATAGGCGCTAGACCCTACTTAGTATAAACTAAAATAGGCACTGGAGTTGACCTGGTGTAACCTATAAATAATAGGCACTGGAGCTGTTCCGGTCTCAGAGCCTATCTAAGCTAATATAGGCACTAAGCCCTACTTAGTATAAACTAAAATAGTCACTGGAGCTGGCCTGGTATAACCTATAAAAAATAGGCACTCGAGCCGTTCCGGTCTCAGACCCTGTCTAAGCTAATATAGGCACTAGACCCTACCTAGTATAAACTAAAATAGGCACTGGAACTGGCCTGGTATAGCCTATAAATAATAGGCACTGGAGCCGTTCCAGTCTCAAACCTGTCTAAGCTAATATAAGCACTAGACCCTACCTAGTATAAACTAAAATAGGCAATGGAACTAGTCTGGTATAACCTATAAATAACAGGCACTGGAGCCGTTCCGGTCTCAGACCCTGTCTGAGCTAATATAGGCACTAGAACATACCTAATATAAACTAAAATAGGCATTGGAACTAGCCTGGTATAACTTATAAATTATAGTCACTGAAGCCGTCCTGGTCTCACCCTGTCTCAGCTGTTGTAAGTACTAGACCCTACCTGGTCTAAGCTAAAATAGGCACTGGAGCCGATCCAATTTAAGATAAAATCGACCATAAATCATCGAAGTTGTTTCTAATTTAGCACAACCCGAAGAGCACGTTTAGTTTAAGGTACTCTTCAGAAGCAAGTAACAATGCCCCCGCTGGGTCGTGGCAATTTAGAAGCAGGGACCAAGCAGAAGACCTCCCGACTTGGCCAGTCACATCCAGGGATATCGTTTGAGAACTTGCAGGACATTGCGACCACTAACATATTTTACGTGCCCCAGTAGCCATTAATGAACACGGCTATCTTATGCCAACTGAATCTTTTATCCCGTTACCCACCGGTTACGAGATTACTACCTTTATCGACTGAGCTACTACGGCTTCACTATATGGGTATCAACTTTTCTGGGATAACAATCTGTTACTCAATTAACAACAGTATATATATATATATATATATATATATATATATATATATATATATATATATATATATATATATATATATATGTATATGTATATGTATATGTATATATATATATATATATATATATATATATATATATGTATATGTATATGTATATATATATATATATATATATATATATATATAATGTATGTATATGTATATGTATATATATATGTATATATATATATAATATATGATATATAAACCGGGTGGGCATAATTAAACTGATAGTGATCACAGTGTTCTGTAGCGCGATCTATTTGCGAGAATGACGCCACATGTTGTAGGAAGATTAAAGAAGACGGGGGACGAAGGATTCCGCGAAAAAAAAAAATAGTTCTAAGAGTCACTTCTAGGGGAATATTTGGCATTGTGTAATAGAAAATAGAGTGTTAACAAATGCAAATCAATACGGAAATTAGTTTTTTAATTGTGCCAAGGAATGTAACGTGAAATTTGAATAAAGAATTTCTTCTGCCCAGCGTACGTGATATTGCAGATCACGAGACTATTTGGTGTTTATGTAGATTTTACGCTTTTTTAAAAGTGTTGCCATATTGCACTTGAACTAAATCGGAAAATGTGCATAATAAAAGGTAATTTTATTCCGCATTAATTTGCATTTGTTAACACATTATTTTCTATAACACAGCGCCAAATATTCCCCTAGCGTTGACATTTGGAACTAATTTGTTTTTTCGCGGAATCCTTCGTTCCCCATCTTGTTTAATCTTCGTACAAAATGTGGCGTCATTCTCGCAAATAGATCGCGCTACAGAACACTGTGAACACTGTCAGTTTAATTATGGCCACCCGGTATATATATCATAAATATGCATACATATATGTATATTTAAATTCATTGTTTCTTTATTTATGAAATTAATTATAAATGCATATCCGTAACAACGTGTCATTCTGTTTTCCTATTTACAAAACGATCGCGTGACGAATTTCTCGAAACCGCTTGTTTTCCCAGCAAAAAAGAATGGGGGGTTCAGCAGACGATTTCGAATTGTTTGTAGCATCCTCGTGACACGCATTATAAGCCGACGATCTCAGGGTCTTACTTCCTAGGACCTAATTAAATTACGGGACTACAGCGCCGCCTCATTTTTTGTTCCCCAAAATCTTATACCTAATTTTTAAAGATATTTAGTTAACAAGATATAAAAATCTTTCAAGTTAATATTTCAAGAAACTTTACTCAGATAGTTAAATAAGATCAAATGATAGTTTTTATTCTTATTGGATATTATAAAAATCAAATGTCAAATTTATACAAATTTGGTATTTATATTTCATAGTATAATGTAAGAGAGTGTCGTGGTAGCTCAGTCGGCAAAAGTAACGATCTCGTAACGGAGATCTCGTAACGGAGCACGAGCCGGCCTAAGATTCTCAGTGCTCGTTGAAGGTGACTGGGGCACGTAAAATGTGTTCGCGGTTTTCCTGGGAAAATTGGCATTTGAGTGTATTCACAGAATTAGGCTGCACATTTGTCAGTTATTACATAAATCTATGGTTTTAAGAATCGTGGAAATAATTCAAACTCATCGAGACATTTCCCTTTTCTTTTTTAGTGACTGAAAAATCAAAAGTAAAAAAACAGATTTGTAAATTGTAAATTAAACAATTTGGAGAAAGTTCAGCTGCAATCTATATATATAAAAATAAATTTGTGTCTGTCTGTCTGCCTGTCTGTATTCGATAGACTCAAAAACCGTACATCCAATCGCCTTGAAAATTAGGGAAATTATTAGGTATATCCCTAAGAAGGTTTTTGTAAATTTTTAACGTTCGAAATCCTTTTCTTCCCCCTTTTTCAAGCGTTTCATGTCGTTATTCCAAGCATTATTTCCCCCGGTTAAATGCAAACGATTAACTTTTCAATTTATCGCATCATAACTAAGTGAAAGAAGCAATAATTTCTAGCAATGTGACGTCATTCCGTTAATCCCATGTAATTGTTTTAAGCGCGGTTTTCCTCGGTTAAAAGCAGGAGATTAAAATTATCAATTTGTCACATAATAAATAGGTGAAAATGATATTTTTCTATCATTATGACGTCATTCCTTTAAATATCTCATTTATTCATTTCTTATTTTATATTATTTAAACATCGTCTGCGTAGTATAATAATTCGATTTGACCTAGGAAATTGAGATATAAAGTGATTCACTTTCATTTCTATGTGACGTAAATTATAGCATTTTTATATAAGAACTAATTTTAAATTCAATTCTTGGTTAATTTTTACGTTACAATGAAATGTTTATCAACAATATTCTAGCAACAAAATGTACAATTTTCAATGACTCTCATGGGCAAATAAAAACCTGTCATTTTATATAGTTATCTTTATATTCATACGGCTCTCAATAAGATGATTTCAAGCAGTAGGGCAAATTCTGAAATTATGACAATTCTGGCTTTAGTTTCAAACGGAAGGGCAGTTTATTGTTTGTCTATTGGCTGTTGTAAACGTGAAAATGAATGGGAAGGGTATAATAGTAGTTCGTGACGTTGCGACAAATTTCCTTATAGGTGAAAATATTTTTTTATCATTATGACGTCATTCCTTTAAATATCTCATTTATTCATTTCTTATTTTATATTATTTAAACATCGTCTGCGTAGTATCAATTCGATTTGACCTGGAAATTGAGATATAAATTGATTCACTTTCATTTCTATGTGACGCAAATTATAGCATTTTTATATAAGAACTCATTTTAAATTTAATTCTTGGTTAATTTTTAAGTTACAATGAAATGTTTATCAACAATATTCTAATAACAAAAAGTACAAATTTCAGTGACTCTCGTAGGCAAATAAAAACCTATCATTCGTTATGCAAGAAAAAAAAATCTTTGTTCAAAAGTAATATATTAAGTACTGGCAGACTAGCTAGTATTTTTATATATTAATTGCACATATAAGTTTCCCCACATTTACGTACATATTTATGCATACGTATATATATATATATATATATATATATATATATATATATATGCAAACCTTTGAATGTTTCATTTTATTAATTATCATTATTTTATGCTAGATAGAAAGAGGAATTGAAGAAGACCTGTTCGGAATGTTCGAAATAGCCCTTTGACACGAATTACAAACAAGCAGACGGTTTGAGGCCAAGTACTCATTAAACCATGTTTCGAAACTTGCAACATTTGCTCGTCGTCCTCATTCCATATTCTCTGCGTAGCAATATAAACACATACACACACACACGCGCGCGCGTATGTATAAATGTATGTAGTTTGGATATATATATATAAATTAAATTTTTATGCAGAAAAAGGATCCCAAAAAGTTGTGTGTTACTTTTCGGTACAGGAGTCTACGGTTCGAGTCCCATTTCCGACATCGATGTTCGTAATCGTTTTGAATCGACTGTAAGCAGTAGGTCTCCGCTAGAAAAAGGTTCGTGTAACAAAAAATTACCTTATAGCACCGTAATCAACATACATATACATAAGTATATATAAGCCTATATAAACATATATATATATATATATATATATATATATATATATATATATATATATATATATATATAAATGTATGTATATATATGTATATATATATACATATATACATGTTGTATGTGTGGATGTATATATGCATAAATAGAAGATATATATGTGTGTGTGTGTGTGGGCATACATACATACATACATATATATACATATATATATACATATATATGTATATATATATACATATATATGTATATATATATACATATGTATATATATATATATATATTATATATATATATATATATATATATATATATATATATATATATATATATATATATATCTTCAAAGTGCAATGAAAATATGTAGTGACATTGATTTTAATAAACTATCATTTATTCTTATACACGCATATATAATTTTACATGGAAAATCAGATGGAAATGTCTTTATTATTTTTTTAAAATAAGATATATTACGAAAAAGCGGCACGCCTATCTTTACAGTTCGAGAACTCTTTACATAGTTTGTAGATATTTCTTGTGTACTATCATTTTCTTTTGATAACATTGCTAAGGCATTCAACTTTTCTTGGTTCTTGCTTTGTTTCCGATAATTTTTTATTAACTTTATTTTCGGAATCACTCTTTGCAAACCTTACACAAAAAGTTAGCAAAATTATCCATATGGGAATAGCTCTTCAAAATTGTTGTTGAATATCCATTTTATATCGGCGTTTGGGGAATTAGTGTTGATAAATTTTCTCAATATGCTTTGTTTAAAGTTCAATTCTTCTGCGTCAATATCTATTTTTTTCTTTGTCAGTGAATCTATTTTCTATAGATTTACATTTTTCTTTTATTTATTCTTCTGTTATGATGCTGCAACATTTAATATTGTAGATAATTCCGAAGGTCTTAAGGCACTTCTGAAGGATTCAAATCAATTTTTCTTTGCAGCAATTGCCATAGAAAACAGAATGCCGGAACATTTTCATATTTTGATTCAACTGCATCAGAAGCCTAAGGAAATGCATCTGCATCAAACATTCTTGACTAGTATATGTTGAGTATTTAAAGTATATTCACTTGTTATATTATGTATTTTATATTATGTATTGGCAACATACTATGTGAGAGATTTGTAAAGAGATATTGGCAACGCTTGGATGTTATGATCAGCTGGAAGCATGTTGTTTAAGGCTTAAAGCAGTTACAAAAAAGTTGTTATATTTTACATTGTGCTTGACTAAATTTAAGGTTCTTTCAGGGAAAAGAACAAAAACATCGGTGCTCTTGGAAAATAAACAATTCAGGACTTTCTTGAATTTCTGTCCACAAATTAGAGTTTTAAGTAATATGTGATTAAATCAAATTGTCATATTAGGCCAGATTTCTGAAATTTTTCCGTGGCATTCAACGTGTTAAAAATAATAATTTTTTGAGCTAGCTGATGTTTGCATTTAATTAAAATCTTCTTTATCACATTGCTATTTATTTTAACTTTCATAAAAATGAAAATGGGCCACAATAATTTTACTTCGCCTTAAGCTGTTCATGTATCCCCAAACGTAATCCCCGAAGCTCCAAATTAATTTTATCTACCATAGACTCCCTCAGATATCGCACAGAATCTTGGAGGTTCGTAAGAACTACTTTCAGAACAACTGACTTAAATGGACTATTGACACTGACAAGCAATTAAAATTTTTGGACTACTTCCACAAGTGTGACACTTAAAAAATATGTAATGCTTACCAACATATTTCTTCATAACAACTTTCGATTACTGACATATCGTCTTAACTGGCACGACAGTCCAGGGTGTGGCTCGAATCTTCCTCAGAATTTCATCCGAAGATGTACTGTTCTTGGCTAGGATTTTCCAATTTATCACCCTACTAGTTTCAAGGTCGTTTAATAGGCAGTAAGGCCAACAAAAGTTGGGGTTTGCTTTTTTCGGATACAAATTGGTTTAGCCAAAAAGATCTGTGTGGTGGCACATTAGTCGACCAATCTTATAGAGTGTCTTGCCGATTTGAACTTTACCGATTTACCGGTTTACCAGGCAGTCAGTCTACCTAAATTGTGAGTTTCCTTTTTTCGGAACTGGTTTAGCCAAAGAGATCTGTGTAGTGGCACATTAGTCGACCAATCTTATAAGGTGTCTTGGCGATTTGAACTTTACCAATTTACCGGCAATCAGTCCACCTAAATTGTGAGTTTCCTTTTTCCGGACTGGTCTTTTTTTTTTTCGGAACTGGTTTAGCTAAAAAGATCTGTGTAGTGGCACATTAGTCGACCAATCTTATAAGGTGTCTTGCCGATTTGAACTTTACCGATTTACCGGTTTACCAGGCAGTCAGTCCACCTAAATTGTGAGTTTCCTTTTTCCGTACTGGTCTTTTTTTTTTTCGGAACTGATTTAACCAAAAAGATCTGTGTGGTGGCACATTTGTCGACCAATCTTATAAGGTGTCTTGCCGATTTGAACTTTACCGATTTACAGATTTACCAGGCAGTCAGTCCATCTAAATTGTGAGTTTCCTTTTTTCGGAACTGATTTAACCAAAAAGATCTGTGTGGTGGCACATTAGTCGACCAATCTTATAAGGTGTCTTGCCGATTTGAACTTTACCGATTTACCGGCAATCAGTCCACCTAAATTGTGAGTTTCCTTTTTCCGGACTGGTCTTTTTTTTTTTTGAACTGGTTTAGCTAAAAAGATGTGTGTAGTGGCCCATTAGTCGACCAATCTTATAAGGTGTCTTGCCAATTTGAACTACTCTATTGTAGAATGTAGGTATGAATTTAATGATGTGTCTAACTATAAAATAATTAAATAATTTATAATTTTATAATTTATAATTTAATAATTAATTGATTTATAAATTTTCTTATTGGTTCGTCTTCTATAAAAATTATTACAATTTATTTCTCAAAAATTATAATTTAATAAAATAATAATTAAATAATTTATAACTTTTCTCTTTGGTTCGTCTTCTTTAAAATTTATTACAACTGATTCCTCAAAAAGTGTTCAAGATTTTTCTTACAAATATAGCACGAGTCTCTTTATTCCACTCAGTTACCATATGGGTTAAATTAGTAAACCAGTGCGTGATTCCAGAATCGTTTTCCAGTTGGTTGACTGAACTGGGATGCTCGATTAAAATGGCGTCTTTATGTCTTCATTTTATTTTCCCCACTGACACAGGTTCAGCTGTTCAAGTGTTTTCACCCGTTCACCCAGATAAATCACACCATGGGATACGAGAGAGCGTTCTGTGCCCCGCAGTAAAACGAGGTGATGTGTTAAACGAGGATGAAGACTCGTTCGATTGGTTTCGAATGCGTGTTCTGACCTTACAATTTGTCGTAATCAGTGTTTATATTTTTAAAACTTTATTTTCGGTTTTTGCTTGTGATTCCGAAACTGATACTTAGTGATTCGCTTTCAAACGAAACGCTACGACTGTCAGTGTTTTTACATTGATCTCTTACAAGGCGCATCCAGAAAGTAAGTTTCCCTATTTAAAAGAAAAAAAAGAATTCACACTTTCACGGACATAATTATTAGCAACAGGTACAGCAATGTTTCAGCTATTTTTCAACATAGCTACCACTAGAATTGAGACACTTGTCGTATTGCGGGATCAACATTTGAATACCCCTGTCGCAGAACTCTGCCGCCTGTGAATGGTACCAGCCATCCTGTCCCAGAACACCGTGCACACCCCTTCCCGTACCGACAGAGTTCTGTTTGAATTTGGTCCTGACCGAAGATCCACTATGATGCCAATGCATTGACTGATGCTTGTTTCTTGGGTAGAGTGCGAAATCTAAGTCTCATTGACAGTGTCGATCCTGTCGAGGAACTCGTCGCCGTCATCGTGATACCTTAGCAGAAATGTCAGTGCTGCTCCTGAGCACACGTGTGAGTGATTTCTCTTCTACTGTAATACACTATTTCAGCTTTAGGTCATGAAATACTATTTCAGATTATGAATGTACTATTTCAGTTTATGAATATACTATTTCGTTTCAGCTAAGAATGGTTGCAATCTCCAAAACCTACTTGTGTTTTATTCCTTACATGCAAACTATTGCACAATGAACTCTTTACAGAGTATTTTAGTTTTAGGTCATATACCTAGTCATTGTGGTATCTACGGCAATGAAAAAGCTGATCCTTAGGAGGAGCTAAGATTTGCAATCTCCAACAACCTACTCCCCCTTTGTTTTATTCCTCTGCATGCAAAACTATTGCAAAATGCATTAAGAATTCTCTCCGACAGAGTATTACAATTTAGGTCATATACTAGTCATTGTGACATCTATGGCAATGTAAAAGCTGATACCCTAAGAGGGGCTAAGAGGGGTTGCAATCTCCAACAACCTACTCCCCCTTTGTTTTATTCCTCTGCATGCAAAACTATTGCAAAATGCATTAAGAATTCTCTCCGACAGAGTATTACAATTTAAGTCATATACCTAGTCATTGTGGCATCTATGGCAAAAAAAAAGGTGATACCTAAGAGGGGCTAAGAGTGGTTGCAATCTCCAACAACCTACTCCCCCTGTGTTTTATTCCTCTACATACAAAACTATTGCAAAACGCATCAAGAATTCTCTCCGACACAGTATTACAGTTTTAGGTCATATACTTAGTCATTGTGGCATCTATGGTAAGAAAAAGGTGATCCCTAAGATGAGCTAAGAATGGTTGCAATCTCCAACAACCTACTCCCCCTGTGTTTTATTCCTCTACATGCAAAACTATTGCAAAACACATCAAGAACTCTTTCCGACAGAGTATTTTAGTTTTAGGTCATATACCTATTCATTGTGGCATCTATGGCAATGAAAAAGCTGATCCTTAGGAGGAGCTAAGAGTAGCTGCAATCTCCAACAACCTACTCCCCCTGTGTTTTATTCCTCTACATACAAAACTATTGCAAAACGCATCAAGAACTCTCCCCGACACAGTATTACAGTTTTAGGTCATATACTTAGTCATTGTGGCATCTATGGCAATGAAAAAGCTGATACCCTAAGAGGAGCTAAGAGGGGTTGCAATCTCCAACAACCTACTCCCCCTTTGTTTTATTCCTCTGCATGCAAAACTATTGCAAAATGCATTAAGAATTCTCTCCGACAGAGTATTACAATTTAGGTCATATACCTATTCATTGTGGCATCTATGGCAATGAAAAAGCTGATCCCTAAGAGGAGCTAAGAGTGGTTACAATCTTCAACAACCTACTCCCCCTGTGTTTTATTCCTCTACATACAAAACTATTGCAAAACGCATTAAGAATTCTCTCCGACAGAGTA
>CM063497.1:99901872-99954372 GCA_032207245.1 Pardosa pseudoannulata | reverse complement strand
CAACTTTTAACCTTCAAAAATAGTATTTTTTTTATTTCATTTTTATAATGTTCAGAGTTTCCTGGACGTTTTGAAACAACCGCATTGAAATAGCAGTATTATAATCATTAAATGTCATAAAGATAATTTTCTGCCAGGAAATAGCTCTATTAGAGCTGTCACAATCATTAAATGGCAAAATCATTAAAGCTCATTTTCTCAAAAATGTTTTTTTACATTTTGATGCGCACTTTACAAAATACAACTTTAAAGATATCCATATAAAATTTTTAAAATGAGTCTAAAATAGAACTGCATTAAAAATTCACCTATTTATATGATCCAAATGTATTTTGATTTTTTTTTTTTATTATGTTGATTATCTACAGAATAGAAAACAGTGATCAGTCCTACCCCCTCCATACATCAGTGATCCCCCTCCTACTCAAATTTTTGGCGATCACTACTGCAAGTCCCGCGACCCAGTTTCAAAAACTCTGGTAAAGACAAAAGAAAAACTGTTGCGGAAATTTAACATCAAGGACTTGGAAATGAATTAATAAAAGAAATTCATGTTTTACCAAAGCTCCCATTTAAACATAGTCCCTAACCTTTAGAGGACTGGTCAACTTTTAACCTTCAAAAATAGTATTTTTTTTTTTAACTTTTGCATTTTTATTATGTTCAGGGTTTCCTGGACGTTTTGAAACAAATCACATTGAAATAGCTCCATTAAAACAGTCACAATTATTAAATGACATAAAGCCTATTTTCTGCCTGGAAATAGCTCTATTAGAACTGTCACAATCATTAAAGGGCGAAATCATTAAAGCTCCTTTTCTCAAAAATGTTTTTTACATTTTGATGTTCACTTTACAAAATACAACTTTAAAGATATCCATATAAAATTTTTAGAATGAGTCTAAAATAGAACTGCATTAAAAATGCACCTATTTATATGATCCAAATGTATTTTGATTTTTTTTTATTATGTTGATTACCTACAGAATAGAAAACAGTGATCTCCCTCCTACTCAAATTTTTGGCGATCACTACTGCAAGTCCCGCGACCCAGTTTCAAAAACTCTGGTAAAGACAAAAGAAAAACTGTTGTGGAAAATTAACATCAAGGACTTGCAAATGAATCAATAAAAGAAATTTATAATATTTTACCAAACCTGTCATTTAAACCTAATCCCTAACCTTTAGAATGCTTGCCAACTTTTAACCTTCAAAAATAGTATTTTTTTTTCATTTTTATAATGTTTAGAGTTTCCTGGACATTTTGAAACAAACCGCATTGAAATAGCTCTATCACAGTCATTAAACAACATAAAGCCCATTTTCTGCCTGGAAATAGCTCTATTAGAACTGTCACAATCATTAAATGGCGAAATCATTAAAGCTCATTTTCTCAAAAATGTTTTTTACATTTTGATGCGCACTTTACAAAACACAGTTTTAAAGATATCCATAGAAAACTTTTAGAATGAATCTAAAATAGAATTGCATTAAAAATGCCCTTATTTTTATAATCTAAATGCAATTTTTTTTATTATGTTGATTATCTACAGAATAGAGAAGTGTGATTCCCAGCAACTTCGTATAGTTTTGTTCCGATCTCGATGCAACTTTGCAGACTAGATTTTCTTGACTAGAAAATAGTTACAGTATACTTTACATTTCTCTAGTTCTTCAAGTAAGATATTAATTAAAAACTTCGTGCTAATTTCTTCACCCTTTAAAGAGTACTTTTCAGCGATGCTCAACGAAACGGCAGCCGTGAAGATGTTTCCTGAGAATTTCGAACATTTTGAAATTCCCATCTGTTTGATCTAGAAGGAATTAGACTAAAAATAAGATCTGAGTCGTACAGCCTGATCATTTCTGAGTCACACAATATAATTTATTTTTTTAAATGAGGATTTTTACTATTTTTCAAAATTTGTTTCGAAAGGAAGTGCTGTAATGTACTTATAACAAATACCAGTGTTAATTCTCAAAGGGGAAACACAGTAAAAATATAATACCTTCTATTTGAACTAAAACATTTATTATGTACTCTTATTATTTACGGATATTATTTCTTGATTAATATAACATTCATTACTCGACATTCATCAAATGCAATAATTCATTACAGATATTATTTCTTGATTAATATGACATTCATTACTCGACATTCATCAATGTACAATAATTCATTACAGATATTATTTCTTGATTAATATGGTATTCATTACTCGACATTCATCAAGTGCAATAATTCATTACAGATATTATTTCTTGATTAATATGACATCCATTACTCGACATTCATCAATGTACAATAATTCATTACAGATATTATTTCTTGATTAATATGGTATTCATTACTCGACATTCATCAATGTACAATAATTCATTGCAGATATTATTTCTTGATTAATATGACATTCATTACTCGACATTCATCAATGTACAATAATTCATTACAGATATTATTTCTTGATTAATATGGTATTCATTACTCGACATTCATCAATGTACAATAATTCATTACAGATATTATTTCTTGATTAATATGGTATTCATTACTCGACATTCATCAATGTACAATAATTCATTACAGATATTATTTCTTGATTAATATGACATCCATTACTCGACATTCATCAATGTACAATAATTCATTACAGATATTATTTCTTGATTAATATGACATTCATTACTCGACATTCATCAATGTACAATAATTCATTACAGATATTATTTCTTGATTAATATGACATTCATTACTCCACATTCATCAATGTACAATAATTCATTACAATTTTTATACGTTATTCCTTAAGCAAAAGATTATGAGACCCAAGGTAATAATTATGAATTTTATGAAGTTTACCTCTAGTAATTACAGGGGAACAGGCTGGAGCTGTCAACAAGCTGGACATTGGTGCGAGCTTGCGGGCGTAAAGGACGTCGGTACTGGCGTAGGGGCCGTTATTTTGCTGGACGTCTAAGCTGGCGTGCCGATCATACGCATGCGGGTTTGGGAATAGATTGCTGACCCAGGTGCTCTCTGGCTTGCTCACGGGATCTGAATGTCCAGCAACTCCTGAATCCCGACATCGACTCCTCTGCCAACTTTCTTTTACAACTTTTCACTTCGGTTCAACGCTCCTTTTTTTTCTCTGTCCCAATCACTTGTTGGTAAAATTTTCCCATATCTGCACCACCACCCCCTTAGGATGTGCAGATGAGCCTTTCGGTGCTCGCACATCACGGGCGGATATCATACCCATGGAATCGAGCACACGTTAAAGTAGATCCAAGACATGTTCAGATGAAGAATGAAGGCTAGGAATATTCATGACATACATTTAATAAACATTAAAATTACAGAAATACATTGAGCTGCGTTAGCTCTGTACCATACCATCACAGACTCCAGTGAGTGTCTCAGTGTCTATTGTCCCTCTGCTTATGTCACCTCTTCTGGCGGTTACAGTCAATGTACTAAGTTCACTGCTACCGATTTGAGAAGACCATGGAGTATAAACTCGTGTTGCTTCAGGCTCATTAAAATAGCCCCATTGGTGAAAGTTGACATTATTGCTTAGCCCTTGCCCCCTATCTCAAGACTACATCCCTATCTGGGCTTGACCGTTACACTTGTAATACTCCGGAAGCTATAACTCCCCCGCAGGGGTCCCTATTAAAACTCGAAGTCAACAGCTGAACCTAAATTTTTCTTGGAAATTTATTCCACAGCTGTGTATGCACGTGCTGACCATCGTGGGAAAGAACATAAGTACAGGAAGATTTCGAAATTTTTTACAAAACAGATTTTTAAAATTTGTCCTTCGCTCTTTCGTATGTCTTCTATTCGGTATGTCCTTGTATCATTAAAAAGTCCAGAATGTCCTCTCTCGAAATGCGTAATTAAAATATATATATGTCCATAATTTTTATTTCTACGAGTTTTTTTTTAAAAAAGACTCAAAAATCGACTTAAACATTTAATAACTTCATAATTTTTAGCCGAATGATACGAATGAAAAAAATTTTAAGAAAATGACTTTTAGTTGAAAGACACTAGCTTTAGACAATTTTTAAAATTTGACTCTTAAGAAATTAAAATATTCCTTAAAAGAAAATAAATAAAAATAAAATCTATTATTTGTCAGAAATAATTTTTAATTATTACTTTTTGATTGTTTATTAACTTTAAATGAACTCTGAATTCATCACTAGTGTTTTTCAATGTTCACATAAGCTTCAGTCGACGTCTTGTCCACACCTGAACAATAGCTAAAAATGACAGTTTTGTTAACGGAGCTGATGAAAATAAATGGCTGCTATGAATTAGTATCAACAAGTTCCGGACATTATGGAATCCGGATTCTTTTCTGGCGATTCTTTTATTTTGATTTGGTTAATAGAAAATATTAATAAATTTCATTTTAGAATAACAGCATTGAGCGAGACCTAAGATGACTTAATGTGACGAGACTCAACGGACGTTGGAGCCCCAGACAAAGGAAGCAGCCAACGACATTTTTGGGACATCCAGTGCAGCCTTTCTAGACCCTAACCAGAGTGAATCGCCTGTACTACTTGTACCAACAACTGAAAAGTCTTTTATTTGTATTACTCTATTCATGTATATAAACTGATATATGAAGTTTTTGTGTGATCCGTAATGTGCTCGAAACTTACTGTCTCAATTCTAAATCAACATTACACTTAGTGGTTACTGCGCAGGTCTAGTATGCCGGAGAACCAAACTAAACATCTCCCTGTACCTTTTGCAAATGAAAGGGCCAAAAGTAGCAGTTAAACTGCTACTAGCACTTAAAAAATGCAGTACAAAAATAGTTTTCTGCTAGGTAAATATCCGAGACATTTTCTACCAAGAATACAATTTATATAAATAAGATCATGTATCGGAGTATAGAGCACGGGCTCCTGATGTCACCACCATAGCAACAATGCTGGTTGCCAAGCTAACTGCGCTGATTGAAAAACACACGTTGAACTTTGGTTCACACGTTGTTCACTTGTGAGCTGAAGAGTTATCTAGTGGATCGTTTTAATGCACACAACCATTTTAATATTCTTTCTTTTGTCAATTGTTTCTTTTTCTCGGATCCTTTGGAGGGAATAACAGGCAATCTGTAAAGGGACTTTTTATCCCTACTACTCCTATTACCACATTTTATAACTGCACAACAAGTTGGAATGATTATCTAGAAGAGCACATAAAAAAGTACAATTTTTTATGTTACTTTCAATAAGCAAAGAAACATGCTAACATGCCAGTCGAAAAAACCGTTCGGTTTACAGTTATAACTAATATTTCGATGAATTACTCCTATTTAGTTCCTTCTGAATATATGATGAATAGAATTACAAAAAAAATAATTCTAAAAATTTGATACTGGAAAAAAATGCCACGACGTTAAAATAAGACTTTTTACATGTAAATGTCCATAGCAACGTGTTAGAGTGCCTACCAGAATGGTTGTTTTGGGCCAGAAGTTTTATTCAATACCCGGTTACAGCAGTTAAACTGCTACCTCCGGGTACTGAATGCCTACTTCCTGTTACTATCCATCTCAGATGTTGTTATTTTCATTTCATAAAATATAGTGTTATCGTAGCTCAAAGATAGATATTATTTATGTGATAGTGTTCATATGTTTTGTAAAAGAACAAAAAACATAACTAACAAAAATAGTTCATATTCTTTGAGTATACGAGAAAATTGTAAAGACTACGCCGATTTTTTTATAATTTATTTGAAGTTTGTTGTATAATTTTTATAAATTTGTAACGTTCCGATATTCTGGACACAAGCTCGTATCTTAATGACGTTGTCCGTGGAACAGAACTCGGTTGTAAGATGAAAGTACCGGGATTTTGTAACAATACATCTTAATACAGCTTCAAATATCAAAACTCCTTATAGGGCGTATAGTCTAGGATACTTGAAGTTCTGTTGAGACAGAGACTTTAGCTCCTTGAATCGAATTTGCACGGAGAATAGAGAAAGATTAACAGAAGAGAACATTTTAAACATAATGATACTCCATTCCGGTTTGATTATCTGTGAAAGAGAGAGATTCAAAGTCATTCAATGGTTTCAAAATGGTTGACAATTAAAGTTGACGAAACAAAATAATTCTAAATATCTGACTATTGGACGATGGAAAAATGACAATTTCTTACATTTTATTCTGACACTTAAATTCTAAGGGTATATAAATGAACCCTTAAAAAAACTAATTGCTACCACATTTTATAAACTTATACACTGCGTAGTAACTTTTTACTACTTGCGAATGGCAAAGCGGGGCAATCAACAGCATTTTTCAACCCAACTGCAACTCACTAGAGCTACAAGGATAGTGACTACGAAGTCATTCGGATTTAAGTGCTAAAAAAACTCCTTAGCTCTAAGTTAAGGTCAGAATCAATTTGTTTTGGGAGTTTCTAGCTAAGGGAACGGACCAACGTTTTACCTCCGATTCTGATAAATGAAGTAAAGCTCTGAAGGAGTAACGTTAGGGTAGAGTTATATTCTAGGAAAAATCAGCTTTCCTTCTATTAAAACTAATAGTATGGCAACAGCTAAAGTGACAATTTCAGCTCCGAAATGTAAAACAGGGGAGGTGATCGACTTTGACAGTGACAGAAACGGTAGAATAAGTTCCCAATGTTTTGTTTGGCAAGAAATATCGTTGTCATTAGCCTTCGTGTAGCAAAAAAGTAGACCGTAGCATTCCAAATCAAAGATAAAAATATCGCTCGCTTCAACCATCACGTTTGAAGTTTTGTTTGAGAAAAACCCACCAGTGAATCCATAAAAAGTTATGGTGTCTGAACTTCCTGGGACAACAGTGCAGATATATCTGGGAATTTATGAACACAAGCTATTTATTAGATATTGGCTACAGGTTTGTGTGAAAATCGAAGGAAAAGATAAATTATTAGGTTTCTTAAGTTTGGGCTATAGTGTTAAGATGCAAAATAAAAATAAAAATTAATGCAATACAGAACATGGTGCAAAAGATTAAATCAAACTGAAATTGATACACAATACGAGGATACAAGTAGAAGGTAAATAAGAGAAACTACAGTAGTTTTTTTCTCTCTTAGCCAGGAAAGACTAAATGTTCAAGTTAGAATGTTCTTAAAGAGCAAAAACTCACTAGTGCTGAAAATATTTGCTTTATACATGAATGACAAGACAATTGAACTTCAAATACAGTTAATAGACATAACTTAATATTGCATAATGGTTTTAACTTGAAGTATTGGTGAAGCTCGACTGTCTTCTGGAGTAAATCAGATATTATTATAAATTTCAGTTAAATTTTTATTGTTTCCTAGCCTTCAGAAACGTGAGAAAAACCTCTTATAGCTATTAATTTTTTTAACTCTTTAATTTTTTTTAAACAGCAAAAATTTTTAATAATTGTTTCTCAACTTTTATATGCTGCTCATGTTAATATGCATCTAATGTATTAAAAAACTTAATTAATCCTCCTCTTTCGAATTTCATTAAAAAAGTTCCCACCTGAATAATTATTTTATTATCTTGAAATTACTGTATTGTTAAAATATAAATCCAATTTTACAGATGTATTTCATTCTTTTAAACCCATTAATAAAGGCACCTTAATAGTGATTTAATCTGTATTTACAGTTTCATAATACACATACACAGGGGGGTACGCAAGGGGGGTTAAGGGTTTAAATACCCCCCTTGAGCTCAGACAAAATGGCAAAAATAAAAATTTTAGTAGAAATTATGTATGCTATTATTTTTTAGAATTATGAACCTCCCCCCCCCCCATTGAAAAAATTCTGCGTACGCCACTGCACATACATATTTAAATTTTTAGTCACAGTTCAATTTTAAGTCTTTGGAATTTTTAATAAAGAATTTAATTATTAATTTCTTAATCAAAATACATTATTTTGCTCATATCAGCATTATAAGCCATGTTAAAATGATTTCTTATTTTAAAAATTCCCCTTACAGTTATCTTACAATTTCTTCTCCTATTTACCACTATGGACGTAAATTTATATTATGAAAAAAATACAGAGTGAGGAAGAATTGTTTTATTCTAAAACTTTTACATAATCGTAAGGCACGCTCTCACCATAGTCGATTACATTTAATCGTTGATTAATTATAGTATAATTGGGCTCTATTTTATTAATTATCACACAATAATATTGTGTTTAGTTTCTGAATAGCACTAATTAGCTATGGTTGGACTCGGAATTATACTGTAATTAAAATTTAATTACTTCTCAATAATAGTAGTCTGAAGGGACCTAATCGTGTTACCCAAACTACTATATACACTTATTATCGAAGCTTTAAACATTTCATTGTAATTGTAAAATACTGCAGAAAGTTTCTATTATGATTCTGATTTAAAATAAGTTATAAAGAAGGAAAATGACCAGAATAATTTTTTAATTGTTAGATTATTTTTTTCGCGGCAGAGGCGATGTCAAAGTTGCCAGATTTCCGGTACAAACTTTTCCTTCAACCGTTCTTGTATAGATTCTGATGGCTTGGCGGTATGAAAAACTGTATTATCACGGAATCAACATGTGTTAAGTGATTTGGATTATTTGCCTTTCTTTTAATTTTATCAGCTTTTATTAACCGAAAAAATGAAGTATAGGTTGAAAATGATATTTTGTAATGATTTTAAAGGATATACATTTTAATTTTATTGGTAAGTTTTAGATGTAAAAATTTCTGTAGTGTTGTTTTCACTTTTTGACCGGATTTTATACCCTATATTTCTACAGTATTATATTAGTATTGTAGATGAATTTATTAAGAAACTATAAAGAAGCAGTCAGATCCGTGAAGTGATCAGATTTTAGCTTCATACCGGTGCTAATCAGCTGAATTAGTTGGCATTTTAACGAAGTGTGATGTAAACAATGTTTCCATCAAACCGATATATAGTTAACAATCTTATGTCTTTGTGCAAAATACTACTAAGATACTTTTTCTCCACGAATACAATCTCAGCCGTTACGAAAATTTATAGTGTGTAATGCTTTCTTCGTAATAACCGTTGTTTCAAAATATATTATTGATGTTTCACCTTCTCTGAGAGGGAAGGTTGGATTAAGACAAAATTTATAAATCAAGTTTAAGACGTTTTTTCATCGTCTATCAAATCTAGATCCTTAGATAATTTAAAAAATTCTGCGTAATAAAGAAAATTTTTGAATTTTCCAAAATATTCAATTAAATATTAAAATACATAATGAGACTTCATTTTTAATTTAACGTCATGATCAAGGTGCAAATTTTTATTTCATGCAAATGCTGTTTTTCAAACGAATGTACTAATCAGGATTCAATTTTTTTTTTATTTCTGTGAAATTAAATTTCTGTAGATTTTCTTTAACATTGCATTCAAATATATAAGGTTATGATAATATTTTTATCACAAAATTATCAAAGATGCACTTATATATAATCTGCTTTTCAAATTATAAAACTCATCTGTTTTGCACTACCTAATTTGCATAGTTAAATTTTTAAGTGGAAATGTTGTTACTTTTTTTTTAACTTTAAATGATGTCTTATAACATGAAATTGTATAAATAAATCCTAATGTTATAATCTTAATAAAGATAATAAGATGGAGAAATATGTATTAGTATTGTTTTAACATCTGGAAGATGTTAATATCCATTCTAAATGTTGCAGTTAATACATCTCTCAATTGTTTTACTGTCTTGTTTCAATATAACCTTCTTGTCATTCATTTTTGTTACTCACGTCTACTTTAAAAGGACAGAATTTTTTTTATTCTGATTTTTTATCTTTATTATTAAAATAAGTCACCGTTGATTAATATATAAACACTTGACCTATCTATCTATATTTATGCTGTCCTGTCAGCAATTATTTTGTTTAAATTCATTGCAACAAAATGTCTGTAGAAATCATTGGATCTCAGGTGTTACTAAATAAAATTTATTCATATATGTTCTTTATTAATTTTTTTTTGTATATAAATTTCTTTTACATTATGAAATTTAAGAATGAGAACCAAGACTTGAGAAACTATATTGATGAACATTATAAATATTTATGCAATATTTTATTAATTATATACCTATCTGAAAAGCTATGATATTTATCAAGTACACTTTGCAACAGTAAGGCTCAAATTTTCCCATAGAAATGTGTATTAGTATTGTTTTAACATCTGGAAAGCATTAATATACATTATGAATATTGCAATTAACACATCTCTCAATTGTTATACTGTCTTGTTTCAATATAACCTTCTTTTCATTCATTTTTGTTACTCACATCTACTTTAAAGGGACAGAATTTTTTTTATTTTGATTTTTTATCTTTATTATTAAAATAAGTCACCGTTGATTAATATATAAACACTTGACCTATCTATCTATATTTATTCTGTCCTGTCAGCAATTATTTTGTTTAAATTTATTTTAACAAAATATCTGTAGAAATGATTGGATCTCAAATGTTACTAAATAAAATTTATTCATATATGTTCTTTATTAATATTTTGGTATATAAATTTCTTTTAAATTATTAAATTTAAGAATGAGAACCAAGACCTGAGAAACTATATTAATGAACATAATAAATATTTATGTAATATTATATTAATTATATACATATCTGCAAAGCTATAATATTTATCAAATACACTTAGCAACAGTAATGCTCAAATTTTCCTATAGTTCTAAGTAGGTATATAAAAAATATTGAGCCCTTTTGCTGAATATTCAGTTTGGTAAAATACCTATGCCTGAATATTGTTAGGTATTTGGCCAAATAAATTCAATTTTTAACTGTGCTTTTAAAATAAGGAAGAATATGGTAAAATTACATTTCACTACAATAACTATTAAAAAATCTATAATTTACAAAATTTAATTTGCATAATATAGAAGTTATTTAATATTATTACATTATTAAAAACATTTTCTTATTGCAAATTTATCATCATATGTCTTTAAACTAGAATTGGAAGTTTTGATATTAAAATGCAAATATAATTTTTAAATAAAACTATGAATGCTATTTAATCAGCAATTAAAATTTCTTCCTTTGATAATATCAATAATATGCAAAACAAATATATGATTGTAAACATTAATGTGTTTTTATGTAATTATATAATATTATATAATTATAATACATTAAGTTGTTAAAACTTTTTAATTTGAAAATATTTTAGTAGAAAATTGCAATTGAAAGTGGAATTTCATTAAGAAGTAAAGTGTAGTAATTAAAAGATTGAGTAAAAAGTGATAGTTATAATCTTATTTTGTAGAGCTGTATCTAATAATCCATTAGGTTATTAATTTTTATATGAATGAGGAGTATCATGTTTATGGAGGCAAACAGATCTTGAGATTATACATTGAAGATTGTGTGTAAGTCTATTTTAGAATATAAGGCTGATTTTATTAGAAATTACCAAGATTTATGCCTAAGAATGTTATTGTTTTTTTTTAAACTTACCAAAGTACCTATTAATTAAATCTTTTCATAAGGAAAAATGATAATATAAAAGTAAAAATAAATCTGGATTTATTTAAAGTATAATACAGTCATTTTAAACAGGGTTCCCACTGTCCTTAAAAGTCCTTAAGAACTCCTTAATTTTAACTTTCATTTTTAAGGGCCCTTAAAACTACTTAATATTTGTCTAAGGCCCTTAAAAACTCCTTAATTTTTAAATTGGATTGTAATCAATTTCTTCCATGGAAAGATATAAAAGAAAAAGTAGCCGAGTTACAGAACTTGAGTGAAAAAATTTCTGAAACTAGGAAAGAAATCTGTAGAACTTACAAAATGAAATTATGTATATGAACTTGCACTATTGGATATTTCTTTGCAAATAGTAAATAAATATTTGTTAATATTCCTAACACTCTTTTGCATGTTCTAGCCAAAAGTACAGTATTAATAATAAAGAAATTCCTCAATTACATATGTTGTCGATATATTATTGTAGTAATTCAAAATTCCTTTCCTTGATATCCGTAAAAAATTAAGAAAATACTTTCAGTTTATTACTACTTTTTATGGTCATGAGCAAGAAAACTTATTTCACAAATAAATAACCTTTCACATGCTAAAAACGTTTAAAGCATAAAGTCAACTGCCCTTTCCTAATAGCTAACAATCACGCAGATTTTAATTAAACGAAGCATGGAGGGTGGGGGTGGGGTGTAGATATTTTAGTTACTTATGGAAGTTTAATTTTCCTTGCATTGAATGTAATGGAAAAGTCTAAAACTTTCTTTTCCAGACAACGTCAGGTATAATCAGCTAGTATATATATATATATATATATATATATATATATATATACATACATACATATGTCATTTCTAAACCCTCAGAAAGTACTGTTTATAATATTGTATTGTATTCACAATTTATTTTTAGTTTGATCACTCAAAATCTTTAGATGTACATTTTTCAAAATTAGTTTTTGTGAAATAGATTTATCTTATAATAATTTTTTGGCATTTTTAAAAATTAATTCTGAAATATTGTAGGACATTTATTGAACATGCCTTGTCTCGTTTGTAATAATTAAAATATGATCCTCAGGAAATAGGGTTTAATGTCGTTATGCAGTGTATTTCAAGTAGGTCCTTATAAAGAGTTACTTTGGTCCTTAGAAAGTCCTTAATTTTTTTCCTGGAAAAAGAGTAAGAATCCTGTTAAATGATACATATATATCGAAACCTTTATAAGTTTAATTGCATATTTGATTACCTAAAATAGTTCATGTATAAATTATAAATGGTCACCTTAAAAAAGACTCTTACAGTAATCAACAGTTTTATTTAAAAGTTGTAATTTATATATAATTTAGATACTTTTATATGTGTTCAAATTGATATTGTTTTTCTATGTGATTAAGTAGAGGAAATATTGTATTATAGTTTTCTGTTTAATTAGTGTGAAAACTATGTATAATGTATTAATTATATTCTTTTTATGCCATAGATTTACAAATAGTATGTGCTTTTCTTCTGTGTGATATCATACCGAACCAATCATGGCTGCAAGCCTGCAACAGTTCATTCCATTGCTTGCTACCCAAGATATAAAGAAAAGAATCCAACTAGGAAGTGATATTTTAAGTTGCTTGCAAAATCCTTCATGTTTAAATGAATGTGATGAAATTGGTTTTTTTATTGATAATATATCATCATGGTTAAGTAACAGTAACTTTAAAGTAAGTTCATGCTTTATCTTAAAAATTTCATTTTTTGTACTGTTTATTCATAATAATTTGTTCTCAGTATTTGTTAAAGTTATATAATTGCATGTAAAGCTAAGCTTGCCAATATTTAATATCAGAAGTCTTTCCAGATTCTATGCAAAGTCCTGTTTTTTGTAAAATTTTGAAAAATTTACCCATAATTTTACAAAACTGAAATTAGCATTAAATTTGGTTCTTTCAGCAAGGGTCCTGTTTTGTGAATTTATGAAAATAGGGTTATGTTTTTATGAAAATATAAAAGTTTATAAATCTGAAAAGTCTTATTAAAAATAAAACCATATATATACAGACAAGCCAACTACTCCAGATCCTGCAGAGTTGCTCTGGAGAAATTAGAGAATTTGATAGCTCCGTAAACCCCCCAGATTACTCCGGAAAATGACTAAAATTTTGAACAACTAAAAGATCACAATTCCTCAATCAAATACAAATTTTTGAGAAAAATAATGTATATATTCTGTCCATACAGTAATTCTGCATGTAAAAGAGTATAGTGTGGAAAAACTAAACTGTTGCTAAAACAGCTACTTATACATTATTAAATGCATTAAATTTAACTTGCCCTTTTGTAACTTACTACTGTGTGTTTAATTTACCCGATTTTAATTTAGAAACCATTAAAATATGTAATTATGTGTGTTTTGTTTGGGGTTATTTTTTGTTTATTATATACATAAATTGCATACACATATAGTTTGTGGGTTAAATCATGATTTAAATCATGCCAACCCTGCATTTGATTGTGTAAATTTTAACTTTTATGAGTCTATATTTTTAATATTGTCATTTCTATTGTTGTTTACCACTGTCTAAATTCTTGCTGTTTAATTTTTTAGGTTGTTAGTATTTATTCTTCACGTAATATTTTATGACTAAATTTTTCACTCTAAGTGGTATGCCTCATGTCTGGCACATTATATCCTTTTAGGATCCCAGTGCATTAAGCCTTATAAACCAACCAACCATTTAGTACGTATCAACAACTATAATGTAATTTAGCAAGATTATTATACAGTAATAAAAATGATTTAATCACACATTCTATTACATGGTGGGCATGCCATAAAAATGGATCTGTTAACTGATTAGTTGAGTTTTGGGATATTCACAAATGTTATTGGGCATTACCCCTGGAGCAGAATGTGCGAAAAACTGTAACGCACGTCACAAAACAACTGGCTCTTCTGCAAAACAGCCGTGGCTCATGGAATAAACTTTTTTTTTCTTATATATATATATATATCGATAGTTTTCCATAAGTAGGAAAGGATGTAAAATACTTACTGGATTATGTTGATTCCTTGTTAGCAATACCAGATTTATTTTGACCAAAGTAAGGAACTTGATGTTGGTAATATCAACTGCTAAAATATTTTTCTGCTTTATTTATTATTTCCACTTTCAAATATGGATAACAAAGCTTTAGATCTCTCCACTTTTTAGGAGCTTATTAAACTTTTTCCATGTGTTTCACTCTCTGAAGAAGAAAAGAATGAATTTTTTTTTTTTTTGGATATCAAATTTTTCTTAAATGGAATTTTGATGCAGTTGATCATTCTCGGCAAAATAGAATGCTTTTTGAAATGAAAGTTATATTAGTGCAAACTGTAAATGAATTAAAACCAGAGATCCCTAAATTTATCAATTTCTTAATACACATTATATCTATTCTTATATCAGAAGCTATTTGCGAATCATGGGGATCAACAATCGATAATTTTTTTTCCTGTAGGCATAATGTAAATGATGGTGATGAAACTAGTATTGGGACATCTGATAAAAGAATGTTTATTTTTTCAACGAACCTCCACCAGAACACAGATCAATCCGAAAATTATTAAAAACTTTCCTTGCATTAAGGTTTGGGCCAAATTATCAGTCCCATTTTTATCATCGTAGTGATATCTCAAAATATCTTACATCAAAAGAATTGACTGGATAGTAAATTCTATGTTAATGCCTTGGTTTTAATACAAATATTTTTCTAAATTTTGGGTAGCACTGTTTTATTAAATATTTTTAGTTATACATATTGGTGAAGATGTAAATGTACCACAATAGGAATAATTTTGTGGGATAGTAAATATATGATAAAATAAATATATCTCCTGCAGAACATTTTTGATTATCTGAAAGCCTGTTGCAGAACATTGAAAAGTATTCTGCAGTGGGGGGCATTACTATTATACTGGTTAAGGCTATACTAAGCTTTCAGCTGGACAAAATTTCCCCCAAAATTTTATATTTCTATCTCATTGAAATTTGACTAAAAATAAAAATCAAAATGGTGTTTTGGTATCTATCACCATATTATTAATATAATAATTTTCCACAATAAAAATTAACTACTTAGAACAGTTTTTAAAACTAAAATTTTAGCATAAGTATTTGAAACAATCCAGGTACATTTCTAACTGTCACGTATCTTCAAAATTTATTGACAATTTACCTTGCAGATTATAAAATTAATTTATTTTGAACAGTAAAAATATCTCCTTTTTTAAATTAAAAGAATTATTATTTTGTATAGGGAAAATAAATATTTAATTATTTTATTCTTACTGCATATAAGTGCGGGCTTACAATAATAACTAAATATTATTCTAAGGCCTAAAAGGTATGTATCGCAGAATGAAAATTATGATCTTATTTTTTAAAGAGACTTGCATTGAATATTTTTATTAATGTTTCACAAAAATAAACTAACTTTTAAAATTATTAAGATTTTATCTTGAAATTATAAACACTTCCATGTAAATATATTACTAATGTTAAATTTTCAGGTAGATTGGTCTGAAAAAAAATAAAGGAATTAAGAAAGTGCACTGTCCCTTTAAAGAACCATTGTTGTAAATAAATGTAGTTGTGTATAGTATTTTTCTGGAAAAAATGTAAATAAGTATGGAAGAAATACATATTAGAAAATACTTTATAAATGATTGTAAGTCATGATGTAGATAATGTGGGAACTTAGTAAGAAATTTTGCCAAAATATATAAAATGGTTCATTTGGCCAGTCTTCGTAGATTTAGTTTTTATTAAGTAATTTACTAATCTGAATAAAATTTTTCGAAATGATATTAATATTAACTAATATTAATATCATTTAGAAAAATTTTATTCTATACATAAAGCTATGTTAGCTTTTAACTTTTCATTATATTTTTTATAATATGTTTATTTATTCGTAAGAACTGTTTAAATTTTGAATGTTCTATACTTGTGACTGGCAGATGGCTTATAAATTTCTAAAATCTGAAATAGTAAATTACTTTTAAACAGTATCTTTTAACTAATAGTAAACAATTGCTTAAGTATATATATTTTACTTTGGTTACTCAGAAATTTTTAGATAGCAGCAGACAATAGGCACAAAATGTTAACTTGAACTCTTTAATTCTTGCACTTAATTTCTGACAACAATAATTTAATTGACATAGAATAAATTTGCAAAGAAAGGAAAATGTAGTTGATATGAGAACATTATCACTCTTTGATTTTCAAATGGGGTTAAATCAACAAGAATGCTTTCAATGCCTATAGTTAGAATTTGGACAATACTCCATCCATCTTGTGCTATGGTATTTGGATGGTTCATAGAATTTCGCAGTGGTCAAAGTTCTTTCCTGGTTGAAAAACATACAAAAAGAATTTTGTTAGCTGTAGTCCATAAAAAAATGTGTTAGATAATGTTAATTGGTAATCTTTGTATTTACCAAATGACAGGGCCGTAGCCAGAAATTATATTCGGAGGGGGACACTTTTTTTTGTGAATGATACTTCAATAAAACTACAGGTTGTCTTATGTATGTATACTTCTATTGAGTATCATAATATAATGTGATTTTAAACTTAAAATAATTCAAAAATGATATAATAAATAAATTTGTAGCCTTGAATAAGTATTGTAATAACTAAACAATGAATTGAATAGTAAAAATAACATCATAAACATATAAACTATAGATGGTATTAAATTCTAATTTTTAAAACAGAAGTATAATGAAAGAAAAAGAATAATTTTGAAAGAAAACAAAAATGTTTAAAATTTTACCTGTATATTATAAAATATGCTCTTTTTGAAATTTTCACCAAAATATTTTCACAATTTCTTCTCATTGTGCAACAATATTGTGAGTAGTTGCCAAAAGTGCTACTCAATCTTCTCTTGTTGAATACAATTGGCACCTACTGTTTAACTTAGCGTCACTGTTCTAAGCACACTGTTGTCTATGAACAGCTAGGCAGATGGCACATCCACACACATGGTCCATTTTCCATGAAACGATCTTTAAGAATTTCGGAGGAGGACTGGTCCCCTATATCCTTTCCCCTTGCCTACGGCCTTGCCAAATGATATGGAAAGAACGTAAAATGTGATCTGCAGCTAAATAAAATTATTTATGAACTGTATGTAAAAAATTAGTTTCTCATATGGTTCTCAATAATTTAACAGAGCATCAAAAAGCAGAGTGTGACAGAATCTGTAAATAAACTCTAAAACCTTTTAACTATAGGGGACACTAACTTATTTCTAAAATCGTAGCTATTGATAAATTATGCATATGTTTTAGGATATTTCGACATATTAAGAAAGTAAAATATGGATGTTTGAAGATGATCCAAACCAACAATGGTGAAAAGACAACCAGCAATGTAAAATGCAATGTATGTTGTTTTCTCCAGAAGTTTAGGATTGGTCAAAGT
This sequence comes from Pardosa pseudoannulata, assembly GCA_032207245.1. Lineage (NCBI taxonomy): Eukaryota > Metazoa > Arthropoda > Arachnida > Araneae > Lycosidae > Pardosa > Pardosa pseudoannulata. The sequence continues at coordinate 99,936,358 of CM063497.1, read as the reverse complement.
TTGAGGAAGAAATTTATGGCTTAGTGGTATACCACTATCTTTCAGAAATTTTTTCAAGAAGTTAATTTTAAGGGACTTGCACTTCACCATGAAAATGCATGTTCTCATAAGGCAGGATTGCCAAATTTCTTTAACAAAAACACATCAAAGTGTTAGAACATCCATTCTAACCCCTGATCTGGCAATATGTCTCTTTAGGCTATTTTTTAATCTCAAGAAAAATTTATGGGACCACCAGTATCATTCTAAAGATGAGATTTATGAGGCCATAAAAGCATATTTTGCATCAATTCCAAGAAATAGGTAGCTTGAGGCTTTGAAACTTTGGAAAATGTGCCTCAAAAGTGTATTGATGTTGAAGGAGATTACTTTGAAAACTACTAAATTAGTTAGATTAAGTTTGTCCCATTTTTAGCAATATCTGAAAAAATTCAGAGTAACCCTAGTATAATAATAAAAATTTATGCTATAGTTCTAGCATTGCACAATTTATTTGAAATATTTAATAAAGTTATGACACAGTTGGCTAAGTCTTTTGTAAGCTTTTTGATTTTCATTACATTATTTATAATCTGTTTATCAGACTAAAGAACAGTAGAAATGTTAAATTTTTCTGTTGTATTGATTGGCAAAGTGCACGTAAAATTGTAAAATCAGAAATTTTTCATATTTAAAATTGTGAAATTATTACAATATGATCTTGCTCATATAAATCTTAATTTTCGTATTTTATTGTCTGTGTGTTTTAAGGGAGTGTTTGCTTTATTGGAAATTACAATTGAGTTTCTATATAGCAAAGTATTAAGATCCTTAAAAAAAAAAAAATAAATAAAACAATTACCATAGAAAATCCATTAGATAAGTTTTTCAAAAACTTATGCAATTAACACCTCCCACACACTCACACACACACAAAAAAAGAAAACTTTTTTATGTATTTTATTTTTGTAAAGTTTATAGATAGCATTTTAAATTTAATTTCATTAAATTTCAAAGACTTTTCAACTGTGTCTTTTAAAAGGCTAAAGCTCACAATGACACAAAGAGGGCCAGATGATGGCTGACCAAGTGAATTGCTATGTTTTAGTCCAAAATTTGAGTCTTACTGCTGGCATGGAAGTCCGTAGCCATTTAAAATTGTCTCTAAGAGTAGCTCTTTATTTAGTTCTCATGTTTCAAGGAATGGTTAAAAGAAAACTATACTTGCATATGTTTGTTTAAAAAGAAAGTATGTATTAACAATTTATATGAGTAAAAATTTTATTTAATCCTTTGTTTGAAATTTATGTATGATTTAATTAAGTTTAGCATATTTGATTTCATTTTATGTTTAAGGTTCAACAAAATATGTTAGGGGAAAATGTAATCTTTCCTAACTTTATTCTGAATAGAAAGAAAAAAGGGAACCTGTATAGTATGTTCAGTTTATAAGGGAATTAATTTTTTATCTTTATTTCAGGTTGCTCAAAATGGGATAGAAATAATGACCATATTAGCAGAGGAAATGAAAGAAGACTTCAAACCTTATATATCCACCAGTAAGAAACATTAATGCAACTGAAATTTTATTACTTGTTCTATTATACTTTGATTATGCTTTATTATAAAGACCTATTAAAATTTTTTTGTCATTAAGGGATAAGGGATCTTAATTTTTTTCTCTATATTTTTACCCTAATCTTAATTCTAGCTACATTCTTAATTGTATTAATATAAATGTTCTGCATATATAACTTCCAACTTTTTTTTGTACATCATATGATTAATTCCTATGATGTACAAAAAAAAGTTGGTTGTACAATTGTTTGCATAATTTAAAAAATATCGAAATTTCCAAATATTCGTGCCAGGGTTATAATTTTGACCAGGATACTGGATATAAGTGTTTTTAACCCCCCAAAAATGGTCAGAAGTAGTCAGAATCATTAAAAATAGTTTTAAAAGGTTTTAATTTTAATATATATCTTTTGTGCTTAGAAGTGACTTTTAATAAGCAATAAAAATAGTAGTGAAGTTAAACAAAATATTATACTAACAAGTTCATGAGATATAACATGCTTATACACATGGTTTCTGCACACCTGAAAGTCAGGGAAAATCATGGATTTAGACAATGGATTAATTTTGTCGTGGAAAGTCTTGATTTTTCAAGTAAAATGAGTAAAAGTCATGGAAAGTCATGGATCTGCTAAACTACCGATTAAAAAAAAATGCATTGAATTGTTTAATTATATTTTTAATTGTCATTTGGCTTAAGTTATTGAGTTTAGTATTTATGTATTATCCTATTGACCATATTGCCAAGTAAAATTCATTCACCAAAAAAACTCAAAGCAAAAAAGCTTAAAGGGTGGGTAAATGTATATTCTGCTTTTTTCTTAAATTGTAGATTAAAATTTTATTAATATAATAATAATTTTTTAATAAAAATTAGTTAATATTTTTGCAAAAAATATAAGTTTATATCTTGGGATATTGTATATAAACATTATAGGGTTATATTTGGCTATTATTCACGGTCATCTGGATTATACCAAAGTACCCTGAATTCAAATTGAAAACATTTTGATTGAAAAATTGCTATATGATTAAACTTAGGTATGTAGATACAACAATTTATTTTTATGTATGTGAGTTTATTAACACTTATAAAGTAAGTTTATAGTTTTTTTATGATAAAATTCCTGTAATTTCTCTAAAAGCAGCATATATTTTATTTGTAAGTAGATCAGAAGTTTTATTCATATATACTTTAACGAAAGCTTTTTAAAGTCATGGAAAATAATCTGCTAAATCAGGGAAAGTCATGAAAAGTCATGGATTTGAAAAATTTTATTTTGGCAGATACCCTGTATACAGTATAATAAGAATGTTTGAATATTAAAAATGAACCATGCACATGCAGTTGTAAAAATGCAATCCAGTTGCAGCAAAAAACATAAAATACACTTGGACCTGATGTCTGGTGGGCAGCAATGAAGAAGGTTAAAGGCATAAAGATAAAATTTGTTGATTTTACAATACATCTAATGAACTGTTGTGCCAGCTTTTCATCTATAGAAAGATTATTTTCAAAGTCTGGAGTAATCCAAAATAAATTACGAAATCATTTAAATTTAGAGACAACTACTAAACTTGTTACTTGTATAACTAAACCGTTTTCTAAATTCAACATAAATTACATATAAAACAGCTTGTAAAAAAAATAATAACATTTTTTTAATCTTGGTGTTATGTTATATTTGTTTTTTTTTGCTGGTGTTATTTATGACATTTTTAACAAATGTAACTTGCCTTTATCGTATGCTAGTAAACTATGTTTGATTAATATTAAATATATTGAAAAGTGAATTTTAGTGTTCCAAACTGGTCAAATTTGATATTGACCAGGACAGAACCACTTGTTAGTTAAAACCACTCATTTAAATCTCCATGGTTAAAACCGATACAACCCTGGTTTGTGCAGTGGTACATTAAAGTATAAATTGTCAACTGTGATTTAACCATCCTCTCAATACTACATAGCAATGCAGAATGCAAAATTTTTAGAAGAGAACTAACTATATATTGAGATATTTAAAGAGTACAACTGTACTTATAAAAACATTAAGTCTGTGACACACACTAAAGGCTAAATACTTTAAATTTTACAAATGATCACACTTATATCCAAACAAATTTGGTGTCAAATTTCACTTATTAATTGCAATTTCTCTCATTCTCTGAAAAAAAATTAAACAACACCGTAAATTTTAGGCTGTTTTATCTTTAATGCAATGAATGAAACTATTTGGATGAATCTTTCATTAATCTTGATTATTGCTGTGGTGCACTCAGCATCAGCTTATAGTTCCTTGGGATGCTACAATATCTAGTTTGAAAACTGCAGATCTAGGGTATTTACTGCCTTGTATTAATAGAGTTTGTGGTTCTAATCTTATTGTTGGCATAAATGTTCATGGACTTTTAAAATATCTTTAAGCAGTAATTCCTGTTTTAATAATTTCTCATGTTGCCAAAATGGGCCACATGCTTACAGCGCACAGCTTTGGACATCTAATTGCTGTCTAAACTGGCATTTGAATGTTGACTGAATGTTAAATGCAATCTTAGTACTCATTACATTACATTAATTCATTACAGTACATTAATTCTTTTAAACTTAACCAATTAATTTTTTATTTGTTTTGATAAAAAATTACTGGCCATTTCACGCCCAGCCTTTAATTTGGGTAAACATATGATCAGTGATTTCGTATCCCTTTGGAAACATTTTTGCACATATTTCAATTCCAGATGAATTATGATAAGTAAATATGCTCTATTTGGTATTTACCTTTGCTTTCAGCTAACAGAAAGTTAATTTTTTTTTAACAACATATAAATTAATATATTAAGCACATGACAAAGGGAATGTTCTGTCTTAATTTTGCAAACCATCATCATGCCATTGATTCTAAAATTGTATTAGATTCGCATTTGTGTTCTCAGTAGTGATGAATTTTAAATTATAAAGAAATATGTGAAATAAAAATAGAATAAATGAAATAACTGTGTAAATGTGTACCCAGAATTAATTTAATTAGTCTTGAATCTTTCCAGGTCAATTTTAAGGACTGTGCAAAATTTTGTCAAGAGTAAATCCAACTGTTTTTAAATGCATAGTGAACAGCTATCTATCTATCTATCTATCTATATATATATATATATAGAGAGAGATAGATAGATAGATAGATAGATAGAGATATAAATAAATTTAACATTTGATATTTATTATTATCTAATTTTGTATGACTTTTGAATAATCAACTAAAATGATTTTTTATGAAATGAATTATTTAGTATTTATACTTAAATGTTTTATTCTAGTTTTCCCTGCTACAGTGGATCGTCTTGGTGATAGTAAAGACCAAGTAAGTTTCATAACATGTAATTTCTTGTATTTCTTAAAATATTGAACTGTATTTACAATCACTCAATTAAATTTAAATGGATGAACATTAATTGCAATTATTGTTAAATATTTTCTAATGAGTTTTAAATAACAATACACAGACCTTTAGTTGAGATAAAAATTTTAGATGCAAAAGAATCTGTACTGAGTTATACTTAGAAATGTATATCATTTACTGATGTGACGTTTATAGTATTTCTATATAAATGTGTCTTGAGATTTAAACTTTTAAAGCTAGAATTTAAAAAAAAATTTGGAAAATTTAAGTGCTCAATTAAATTAATCTAAATTAAGCTCAATTAAATTTAAATGAATGAACATTTATTGCAATTATCGTTTTAATATTTTCTAATGAGTTTTAAATAACAATACATAGTTCTTTAGCCCTCCTTTAACAAAAAAGGAGACTATAGGTTCTCTCAACCAACCATCTAAATCAGTGATTACATTTTGAAGCTATTCTATAAGTTAAACATCTGTAAAAAAATTTATTTAAGCAAAGTCTGCAGTTTAAAGAGAAAATTATATAAATGTACAATAAAAATTTAACTTTTATTCTGTTTTTTTCCAATTTTTGAATGGATTTTACTACTATTTTACACTGTCAAGGCAAAAATCATTTTTATTGACAAAAACCTCAACCCTGTTTCTTTGTAATAATTAAAACTTATCAAAAAGTGCTCTATGAACCTCTGTTTTCTACCTATTGTTGGTTGCTTGAATTGACAGCTTCTTAAAAACAACATTATCTCTCATATTTAGTATTATGTACATATGGATTCATCAATCTACAGAATAAATACCAACCATATATCAAGGTTATTGCTTAGTAATAATTCAAACTTTATGATTCCTCTGTACAATTGCTAGTCAAAAATAGCCTTAAGCTCTGTCAAACTCTTTTTCTGGTTACTGTGGCAGTTTTAAAACTGAATCATTATATGGAACTTAATATTGAAAATAACACTATTGCAATATGAGTTGATGGATAATGATTTTCAACCTTGTATTCTAGGTACGGCTACAAGCTAAAGGTCTGATGTTAAAACTTATGAGTCCTGTGTCTTCTCCTCAGGTATGTATAATTGTTATGAATTAGGAATTCTGCCAACAAAATAATTTCCTAGCCCCTTAACATACACATTAAATGAAATTGGAGGCAACTGTAGATTTCCAGCTGGGTAAAAGAAGCCAGAAAATTCAATATTTTTATTTCATTCAATTGTAAAATACAGGATGTTCCAAAGTTATTGAGAACATCATGTGTTTGAAACAAACTGCACCCAGGATAAAATGGTAGCTCAGTCAGCAAAGATATTGATCACATAACCACAGGATTGTAAGTTCAAGGCTTGATCAAAGATCCACTGTGTTCATTAACACTAGATTGCTCAAAGCAGTCCTTTTGACTGTTTTTTAATTTCAATTAGAAAAACAATTATGAAATATAATGACACAATTTCTTAGAATTTGGTGACTTTTTCTATAACATATAAATGGATTTATGAATAATTGTAGTTACGTCTGTCCTCCTTTATTATATAATATAAAATTAAATTTTTTAAACACTTTACATAGATTTTTTCACAATGCAGTCATTTTGACTGTTTTTGGGCAATATAGGTATACAAGAAATCTCGGGCAATCTAGTGTTAAAGGCAGCTAGGGCACGTAAAATAAGTTTGTGATCACATTGTCCTAAGTTGAAATGATACTCTGGAGGTAGCAGGCCAAGCCTAGAGGTCTCCAGCTTTGTCCCATCCTTTAAATTATGAGAACCCAGTGAAAGGCTGTTACAATGTAAAACAATTTATTAATGGCAAATTTATTTCTTTACATGAAATTGAGAACATCTCATATTTAAAACAAACTGCACCAGGATAAAATAGTAGCTCAGCCAGCAAAGACGTTGATCCCATAACCACAGGATTGTAAGTTTAAGGCTTGAATTTATCAAAGATCTACTGTGTTCATTAAAGGCAGCTAGGGCACGTAAAATAAGTTTGTGATCACATTGTCCTAAGTTCAAATGGTACCTCTGGAGGTAGCAGGCCATGCCAAGAGGTTTCCAGCTTTGTTCCTTCCTTTAAATTACGAGAACCCAGTGAGAGGCTCTTACAATGTAAAGCAATTTTTCAATAGCAAATTTATTTCTTCATGAAATAAATTTTACATGAAATGAACTCACTAATTTTCAACCACCTTTTACTACTGGTGTTGCTCACGTTTGCTTTCAGTTATAATTCCACAATGACTTCTTGTTTTCACTGTAGAAAATAAACCAATGTCACATTTCACATGTTAGAGGCTTATGTCTTTTGTTATTACTATTATTTTATTTTTCTGTGCATTCATACTTATTTTTAAGTACATAAATATTTTTTATTGTGGCACTACATTGCTTTTGTTGAATATTGGTGTTCTGAGTTTCTGTAATGATGGATGCTGGAACTTCAAATATTAAACACGATCCTTAAAAGTCCTTAAGAACTCCTTCATTTTAGCTTTCATTTTTAAAAGCCCTTAAAACTACTTAATTTTCACCAAAGGTGCTTAAAAACTTCTTAATTTTTAACCCATATTGTACCACACCAACGAAATATTTCTGTGAGTTATTAAAACTTCATCAGTATCATTAACATGGTGTAACTAAGCATATAAAACCAAAATTTTGAAAAAATATTTTTAATTTAAGTAATTAGCTGTTTTATAAATAGGACAACGGTCCAATGCACTACTAAAATTTAAAGAATATCACATTACATTAGGCTGATTCATAGGTGAAATTTGGAGAAACAGTCAAAACCGAGTCCAACATTACATTTTAAGCACACTGTTGTTGGTTTTCTCTTGCAGTTCTTGAACTGTCATCTTTGGTAAGGGATAATAGAATATTTTGAAATCTCCAGATTTCTTGAATAGAATAGACATCTATTTACCCCTTGTTGTTCAGGTGTGTAAACAGGTCTTTGAACTGGTTTTCATTGAAAGATAAGAAAAGTATGTGTGCTATGAATGCAATATTGATATTGAAATAGCCGGAATTGGACCGTCGTCCTAATTTTAGGACACCTTTCTTATACTTACAAAATACACATGTAAAATATATTTTTGAACAAAAACTTTCAGCTACATTATTGGCTCTGTTTTTAATCTAAAAGTAACCTCCACAATGTTTGAAAATAATAATAATAAATAGAAAATTAAAGATTAAAAAATGACAAACTTTAAAGGTTTGCTGAAAACAAATTTTACACTACAATGTAATTTGATTTCTCAGTTTTTTTTTGTTACTATGCTAAAGTGTATCTATTTTAAAGGAGTTAAAATAAAATACACACAGAAAATATGTATAATTTTATTATTAAATGGAATTTTATTTGCTGTCCTATTTATAGGACAGCGGTCCAATATGGGTTAAATTGGAATGCGATCAATTTCTCTATCGACGAGATCCATAGTCTTATGTGATTTCCTATCAGTTTTCTTATATGACAAATAAATAATCTGCCATATACTTAAAAGGTTTAAAATATAAAGTCAGCTGCCCTATCCTAATAGCTAGCAGTCATGCAGATTTTAATTAAAGCATGGAGGATTGGGGGTTTGTAGATATTTCTGTTACTTATGGAAATTTAATTTTCTATCCACTCGGTAAATTTTCCAGTTGTTCCAAAAAAAGTTGTTCACTCTTCCAATGTCTAAATTGTTGCATAATGCTGACTAAACTGTTGATCTCATAAGAAAGAATCTTCGTTATCACTCACTGTTGGACAAAATATGTAATAGATATGTGTTTTCGTGATCATTTGATCCTCTACTCTTGTATAAAGATGCTTATTTTTAGTTTTAATAAACTTCTACATTCGACTTTGCTTCTTTTAGATGAAACCACAATTGATATTTACTTATGTTTGCTCATTGCCCAATAAGCCCAGATAATGCAATAATAGGTTTTGGAGCACTACAGTCTGCTTTTTGCAACACAAGGGCTAATGAGACCGGGACATACTGCTTAAAGCCTATTCCAAATAGCTACGAGCATTCATGCCGTAGTGGGATTCAAACCCACGAACTCGTGGTTCCAAAGGCCAGCATCCTATCCATTCAGCGATGCAATAATAGAAGCTGAAAACTAAATTGTAATGGCAAACAAAAATTCGAACATTACATATATACACATGCATGCACTTACACATGTATAAGTATAAACTTAAAATGCTAATATTGATTATGATATAAAAATTAATTTAATAATTTCTAAAAACCCAAATAAACTTGCCTAGGCCTGGTTTTCTGCAAGCCATGGTTTCAGCAGTAAGAATATGAATGAAACATTGCCTGTGTTTTATTGAACAAATTTGAAGAACTGCTGTTTTATAAGATAATTAAAAGTTTGTTATTTAATAGCACAATTTTCTTTCTAAACATTCATTGTCTTTGCAAGGTAAAAATTTTTACAGTAGTAGATGCAAAAATGAATTCATGCCTAAGTTCTAATAGCAGTAATTGTTCTTTCAGTTTGTGTTTGACAAGCTTGGAATAGCTTTTAATCACAAAAATTTTCGTGTCCGAGAAGAAGTCATGGTGCTCTTACAACAGACCTTAGACAAGTAAGTCATATTTCTTTTTTCTTTGGTATTTTGCTGTATCTTATTGCCTGGGTTGTACTTACTTTCCAGCTATGACAGATAATCTGTTATCCTTCTGGGAAATACAAAATAATAACTGAATTATACAAAAGATTACTAATTTCACGAGTTTTACAGCGTATTCTCTCAAAATAAGCATAATAGCGTGACACAAATATATAAGCTTTTCTTTTCTAGTTTGTAAATATATGTTATATTGTACCATTTTATATTTGACAAGTTAGAAATTATAATTTGGCCAATTATTTATATGATTATTTGTTAAACTTCATGAATATTTGTTTATTATTGGTTATATAGATATTGTTTATATTATAAATATATTTGCTTACTAATGTTCACAAAATATTTAGATGTCTTTTGTTTTTCAATGTATATTAAATTTTATTCACTTTTACTTTATTATCATATTATTTGATACTTTCCAAGAAATAATTTACTTCTTCATTCATGTTTTTAAAGTGGAATTTCTAAAAATTTAGTTACCTTTTAAAAAGTTGTATATAAATTTTGGTGGTTGTTTGCAGTATCAAATTTTCTTTATTAGTGTGTGTTTGTTTTATTTATAATATAAAACAATATTTTCCCTGGCACATACATTGCATTTGTGATAGTTGACTAAAACAAAAGAAAAATATGTAGGATCATCAGTCCTCAAAGTTTACATTTTTTTCTTGTTTAGCAATTAATTTAACTTAAAGATAAATTTGAATTGTTGACACTAATAATCCCTTTTCTATTAGCTCTATTTTCCATTCCTATTAAAAAACATTTTGGGCAAGTAACAGAAAAAATAAAATTCATTCAGATACACTAGCTTGGAATATGTGCTGCAGACATTAAATTTCAACTTTTAAACATGTTTAATATGTGTGGCTTATCTATTTGAAATTGTAGTAATAACAAATTGATGCTTCATTTCTTGCAACTATATACAGCCAGTAACGGCTATATGGTCCCCCACTAATATGGTCAGTTTTCTAAAGTCCTGTCTAACTTAATAGGGAACATGTGTTAAAGTGCATCACTTACACAGTCATTTTCTTTTTCTTTTTACCAGTTATATGGTCAGTTTCATTTTTTCAACAAGTTTCCTCCTTTTTTTTTATTTATTTATTTAAAGAAATCCATGCAAAATTGGAGAGGATCTGAATTTAAGCCTTTATTTTTCTCTCTTTCCCCCTTTCTTCCTTGTATAGACTCATTGTCAGAGTTTTCCACCTCTCTCAGTTCTTGCTCCCCACTGATAACAAGTGGACATCTGTCTGTTTATTGACCGGTTGAAGTTATCTCTCTCATACATGACCTCAGGTGTTATTTTACTAATTCCGAAGCAGCAAATGATCCTTTAAAAGCTATTAGGGACTTAAAAAAAGTTGGGTTAACAGCCAACAAAAGAAAGAAAACTTATATATCTGACTATTTTTAAATACATTGAGAATGAATGTATGTATGTATATGTACTGTACTTTGATTAGTAAGGTAAGCTATTAAATCCCCCCCCCAAAAAAATGGCATGCAATGTACTTTTTACTTCTTGAATTAATTTTTAAATTGTTCTTAAAAGTATAATTATTTGTTTATGAGTACTACATTCTGGTAGGTGAATATAATCCTGCCACAATTCAATAGGGTTGTATTACTCTGCATATATGGTCTCTCTGTTTATATGGACTGATTTTTCTGGACCCCTGAGCTGACCATATAACTGATACAGACTGTATAAGAAAATATTTAAGTTGTGTATAGTGTCACACTATTAAGTGATTTAGATTGGTAGGTGACTAGTGCTGGAAGGTATGGGTTGTATAGTAGTCAATCTTTTAAAATTCTCTGGTGAAACTCAAGAAGAGATTTGATTCTTAAATAGCACTTTAGTCGAACTATGGCCGAATGGTTAGGGTGCTGTCCTTCAGAACCGGAGTTCGTGGGTTCGAATCCCACTGTGGCATGGATGTTCGTAGCTGTTCGGAATTGGCTTTAAGCTGTAGGCCCCAGTCTCATTAGCCCCCGTGTTGCAAAAAGTAGACCATAGCGCTCCAAACCAAGAATAAATAACACTTTAGTGTTTGTCCCTTCATATTAAATATGATGTTTGCCTCTGTAATTTATTATCACTTACATACCGGGAGTTTTGATGAAGGACATGTTGAAAAGCAAGAAGTATCTGCTGTGCTGTACTTATTTGTCTACTTTCACATATCCACTAACTGCTACTTCTAATCCTAACATAGCATTAAGTTTAATACGACACTGCTCACAACAGTACCTTAAATTTTTCTTTTAATCCTTTTGATATAGAGTAAGAATTAATTGAAGAATACAGTGATACATACAAGTAGTGAGAAGTTTACTTTCAATAATGTAGTTTTCCCTCCGTCATATGACATATATGATGATAACTGTATGGGTATGAAAATGCCAAACAAATAAAATGCAATGCTAACCAAGATGGGGTTAAATATGATTTTCAGTCAATATATAAAAAAAATGTTAAATAAAACATCTCGTGATAATGTTCAAATATATTATCTCAGCTATTTAAAATTTAATTATTTTTTATTTGTATATCTCTAATTGTATTCCTGTTGTTGCTAACTTAATAAAATTAATCTTTTTTAATATATTTCTTAAATTATTTTTGTTTTTCCATTTCAGATTTGGGTCAACTTCTTTGACAATATCCCGATGTATGCCTGCACTAGTCAAACTTTTAGCTGATCCTAATTCTCAAGTAAGTCAAGAATTTTTAATCGAAAATAAAATGTTAGAAGTATTTTTTAATGCTGTTAGAAGCATAGTCATTTGCAGTTAGCGATGGCTGTTAAAAAAACTTTTAAGATATTATAATCTGCATTTATATATGTTTTCCAAATGCAGATGTATGATTATATATGTGTCTTTTTGTGTAACCAATGAAGATATTCTTCACTGATTACATAGAAGAATCAAACCATATTATTTAAATTGTCTAGGCTAGCTGAGCACAAAGAATTTCTATTGAAGTTGCAGTTATGAAGCCTTCATAATACAAAGTCCAGCATTAGGAAACTTCCATTTCGACATCTTGAAGGTTGAACGGCGTACCTAGGCCGAAGGCCGAATCCCCTGTTGCAGGATATTAATTCCTTGCTCAGTGTTGTTGCAACAATTTAAATTAAGATAAGTTTCAGTGAAGATTAGGGGCCCTTAACAGTAAAATAAGATAATTTAAAAATTAAAAGATACTAAAAGTGAAAATTAAATAGAGATTAATACTTTTGCATTTAATAAAAATAGAAAGAGTATAAAGTGAAAATTTTATTTATTTATTTTTTTAATAATTAAAATAGGAAGAGAGAGAGATATAACTTAAGTACTTTAAGCACAAGTGAGAGATAATATTTACACATTACCAGAGATGAACTCTGAGATACTAATTAATAGAAATTAATATTAAATTCTACTCAGAATGGAGATCGATGGGAGAATGGTTCAGATCAGGTTCTGTGGCATTGAGTGGCCGCACGTCCTTTACAGTGTGAGGGGAGTTTAAGGAAGAGACAGGAAGTTAATGTGGGGGGGGGAGGGAATGACTAGGCAAGCATCACAGCATGGGGGCACTTACGGTGTTTGGCTTACTTCCATTTACTGAGGATCAAAATGCATCACCCTTACCGACAGTTTGTACACTGCAACAGCTCTGCATAGAATGCTTTGAGAAAGTATGCATTTTTTATTAGCATCAGCCTCAGTGTGATTTTGTTTCCTGGAGACTGAAGATTATTTAGTAATTATGAGAAGGAAAGAGTGAACCTTAATTATTTAAGCTAGCACAAAAACCTTGCAGGTAGCAATTTAATTTTTGGAGATATACTATTTTTCTGGGACAGCTGACAAAAGGGGCCAGTGGATAGAAATTTAACATTTATACTATTATTAATTTATGTCAGAGATCACTTCTTTATCTGATATTTTATGACTGGGAAATTTTTTAAAAGTGAGTATGGAAAAAAAGAATTTTTGATAGATATTTTAGGGATACTAATTTTGATATACATATCACGTATGGATGTATGTTATGTACAGACTAAGATTTAAAGGTGGGAGCATGGTCTCGGACCCTGGCTTTTAGGGGATAAACTGGTGATATAGTTTTAGTTCAAATGTGGCTTAAAATATATAAAAGGCATGTATACCTGCTAACTTGTATGTTTTAGCTATTCATATTGTAAGATTGCATGTGTGCATATGTACACATAGAATTTTGAGTTATATTATTTAAAAAAAAAAAAATCTGACTAAAAACTAGAAAAAAAAAAATAAAAATTACTCCTATCTGTGATTAGAGGAAGTTGAATATGTAAGAACATTTTTCGTTTGTGATGCAGGAGATAATTGTGTCTTAATCACAGTATTACTTAATATCATCTTCTGTTGTTATCATCAGATTTGCAGTTGGATGGAATTTCAAAATACAATAATTCAAAAGTTATTCTGCAAGTACCACATAGCCGTGCAGAATAGGAAAGGATTTTCAGCAATGTATACAAGATAAGAACTGAATTTAAAAGTTCTATCCGTAATAAAAATTTAGGAGGTATGATAATAGCTAAACATGAACATTGTTTTAAACAGACTCTTAAGAAAGAGTTTCTGTCCAAGATAATCCAAGATAAAAAATCAGCCACCTGCAGTCTTTTAACACAGTGTTTTTCAATGGAATAATGTGTGAGCATTGTTCTTCTAGATCTTCATTTATGCATTCAGATTTTTCTATTAGCTCATATGAAAATGTAATAACTAAAGAGATAAGAATAATTTGCTTACTAAGTTTTTCATTAATATTTCTGTTACTAGCATATATCCCATCATATGACAGGATTAGTAAATTTTTTAATTTTCCAGAATTGTAAAGTACCCTATGAGGAAGATTAAAAAAAAGGGTTTGTTTTATGGCTGAGAATTATCTGGTACACGCTCAATAATTTCTTTATTTTCTTACTCTTCATACTCCTTTAATGTCTCCCGATACTGTGAATGCAGTTTAGAATCACGTTGAATTCATTTAATCAAACTGTGTGGTTATGTATATAAAACAAACACACAAACGAACAGACTTCTTAATTTTCAAAGATATGAAACTTAAACTCTAGATATTTATTAGTCTGTGAAATAGACTCCTAGAATTTTCTGAAAACGATTTGTTTTTAATACCAGTGATAAAATTTCATTGTAACATAAAATAATCGATGATGAAATTTAAAATTATCACATATGTAACTAATCTATTATTTATGCCAAATAGGAAAGAAAATTATTTACGTCATATCTAAGATCAGTGATAAAATGAATAAAAATAATGCAGACGATATTTAAATAATTTAAAATAAGAAATGGTTAAATAAGATAGTTAAAGGAATGACGTCATAATGTTAGAAAAAAACGGTTTTTTTTACCTATTTATTATGTGATAATCTTAATAGCCTGCTCTTAACCGGGAAAAATAGGGCTCGAAATATTGGCATTAAACTCTTGAAAACAGGGGGAAAGTGGATTTCGAATGTTTTTAAGACTTGCTTTGAATTTTTCTAACCCTAACTCATCAATATCCAATATGGATACTTGTATCCATTCCAGGTCCAACCGCTTCATAAATTCGAGGATAAACGGACAGATAACTTAGGCTATTATTATATAGGGGATTTTAAAGAAAAAGTATTGCTTAGAGTGTAATAATATAGCTAATTGCATAAAAATAAAAACAAAAATATATTAACTTTGCATATAATTCTTATAAGAATTTGGTAAAGTAGTATATTTTAAAACTAGATATGTATATATATATGTATATATATATATATATATATCTGACATGGACGAGTGGATGGCTGCCATGGTCTAGGTTGATTATCAGAATAAGTAGTACAGGTCTGAGTTTACCTGGTAGGAAATAATTGTTCATATTAGAGAATCACAGTCATAGTTCGTCCAGTAGTACAAACTTAGAAGAAATGGGTGAAATCTCAGGCAGCAAAATTCAGCTCAAGCATAAGTCCAATGTGAAAGGGATTTTCCCGTAAAAGAAGAATGCCTGCTGACTTCTGTCCATAGCCATGCCATTTAGAAATCCTTTGTTCTTATAATTTACCACAACAAGCTTGGAGGATGTTATCAGCACTAGTTCCTGCTCAGAACTGTCTTTTTTAGCATTGCTACCTAAGCAAAATTCCTATGTCTACTTCTATGTCGGCTTCTTCACTCTGTATAGTTCTGCTCGAGTGTGTGTCTTTCTCCTATTATACCATCGTTAATGAGTTCTAACTATTTTTAATTATAACTCGCTTAATTCTTAACTTCCCTTTTTAAACCTGACACACACACACATATATATATATATATATATATATAAAACTTGTGAATTTTTTTTAGCTTAGGTTTTTTAGCTCTTGCATTTATTATGTAAAGTTGTAAGATTTTCAAAGTTGGTATGTTGGCAACTATGGCCA
Organism: Pardosa pseudoannulata; assembly: GCA_032207245.1. Classification (NCBI taxonomy): domain Eukaryota; kingdom Metazoa; phylum Arthropoda; class Arachnida; order Araneae; family Lycosidae; genus Pardosa; species Pardosa pseudoannulata. The sequence goes on along the minus strand of CM063497.1, from coordinate 99,920,264 downwards.
TTAATTAAATTAGATACACAATTCCTCAATTCAAAATAAAATTTTTGTTATTGTAGCAAAATCATTATAAAGGAATGATTTTAAGTTGTTGTAATAAGTCCTATAGAATAAAACTTTCCAAGGAATCAATTATAATAAAATCTTTAGAGTAGACAGTGGTAAAGGCACATCATTATTTAAAGGTCTAGAATTTCTTATAAATGTAAACATAAGACACAATTTCATTAAAATCAAATCAGAAATTAAAGAACTGACAAATCAAATATTTGAAGTGATTGCACGTGAGCATTGAATTTGTGAATCAGTGATTTTTAATAATTTCAGTTTGTTAGAAATAGCAATATTTTTGTTTCAGGTTCGTGATACTGCAATGGCAACTCTTGTCCACGTCTATAAGCATGTTGGAGAAAGGCTGAGGCATGACCTCTCCAAAAGAGCTGGAATACCTCCTTCAAAGTAATTAATATTTTACTATGGTTTATTTAATCCTATAGTTTTAAAATTTGCTATTTATGAAAATGTTTGTCTATTTACTTTTACAAGGAGTATGCAAAACATTGAATTATTTAAGGCAGCAATTCTATTATTGTAGTAATTTAGTGTGCTGCAAAATTCTTGCAGGCATATCAACTACTGTGGATTCTCTGGAGTTGCTCTAAAAAAATGAGAGAATTTGATAACTCTGGAAACCCTTAGATTACTCTGGAAAAACTTCGAACAGCTAAAAGATCACCATTCAGCAGTCAAGTACAAAGTCTTGTAAACAATAATGCTGAATATTACTCTTTCTGCAGAGTAATACTGCATGTTAAAGAGATTTTATGTCAAATTTGAGTAGACAAACTTAAGAACCCTTGATGATAGATGTTCAAAAAACCACAAGAGAATACAGTACAAATAAATCAATAATAGGTAAAGCGAAGGGGCCTTACCTTCAGATTTCCAATAGTACTGCTTCTCGTCAATTTGTCCCGGGCTGGGCTGTTTTTGTCTTTTATAAGTACCTTGAGAAATCCGTCTTTGGTATTAAATGCTTGAATACATTTGAGTAAAAGAAATAAAATTTATTACAATACCGGATACATTTAAAAGGAATTACAGAAATGCGAAAAAACTATGTACATGTAAAAAGAAGAGCTAGCGAGTGTTCATCTCTTCTGTTTACACTCGCGGTACTGACTAAGTTTGTTACGGTTTCAGTTAGTTCTCAGTTAGTATGCTGGAGGTTTTCCCACAATAGAAAAAATGTAAATATTTTAATCAGAGTCGACAAGCTAGCTACAAGACAAAAATTTTCTGAAAAAGTTGTTAAAGCTGAAAAAGCTACTTATGCATTATTGAATATATAAATTTTAATTTACCCTTTATAATGTACTATTGTGTGTTTAATTTTCTCGATTTAATTTAGAAATCGATGAAATATGTAATGTTTAATTTGTTTAGGCTATTTATTTTGTTTGTTATATATGTAAATTGCATACACGTGTACTTTGTGGATAGCATGTTACTTTTTAAATCCTAAAATAATGTTGCTCCTGATGGAGGTGCGTAAATGTTGGTATGTCTGCTTTTGATGTATTATGGGTGATTGTGCTTCAGGGAAACCACAAGATTTTGGGACCTTTTCGATATTTCACAGATATTAAGTTATGAAAATTTTTCCTTACACAGAGTAAAAAATGGTCTCTAAAGTTAGTAAAGGTTGGTATTTTTTAGCTAGATTAGCATTGGTCAGCATTTTTAGAATTTAGTCAGTAAAGTCAGTATTTGATGGTTTTTTTTTTTTTTGGTGTGTGTGTGTGTTTTGTTCAAATATTTTTATTTAGCTTCGTCATTCTAAAATTATATTAATGCTAACATATGGCCCATCACATGACGGGATCAATAAAATTTTTAATTCTATAGAATTGTAATGTACCCTATGAGGTAGATAAAAAGAAAATTGTTTTTTGGCAGAGAATTATCTGATACATACTCAATAATCTTCATACTCCCCTAAAGTTTCCCGATACTGTGAATGCAGTTTGCAATAACATTCAATTGATTTGGAAAGATAATTCAGTTTTCTTAGCTGCGTCAAAATTATCTTTGAGTTCATTTCAATTTTTTGCCACATTAATTAATGGAAGTAAAGGAATAAAATTATCATTTCCACTACACCCTTTAGGTAGATAGAATTTTTTGTTAATACCAGTGTTAAAATTTTTATTGCAAAAAAAAAAAAAAAATAATCAATGATTAAGTTTCATGTTATCACATATGTACCTAATCTATTATTTAAGCCAAATATAAAAGAAAATTATTTACTTAATATCTAAGTTCAGTAATAAAATGTATAAAAATAATGCAGACGATATTTAAATAATTTAAAATAAGAAATGATTAAATGAGATGGTTGAAGGTATGATGTCATAATACTAGGAAAAAAATGGTTTTTTTGTAGGGATTTTGATTTGAAAGACGACAATATATTTTGCTGTGATATGAAGCATATTTACCAATTTATTTAAGAATCAGATCAATAGGAGAAGGTAAACTTTACTCGCTTTGAATTTCTCCTAGCCCTAACTCATCAAGAATCCAATATGGATGCTCAATCCATTCCAGGTCCAACGGCTGCATAAATTCGAGGACAGATAACTTAGGCTATTATTATACAGGGGATAAAGGCAGGATTGTGAGCAACTGAAAGAAAGTAGACAATTTAATGACTTTTTTTTGTAATGTGTTTGGGAGAGATGTGATTTTCTCTTGGATATGCAGATTTTTGTGGTTAGGTATAGACATATGTCCACAGATCAAATATTTTTTTATTTATTAAAAATTTTGGCTATTTGTACTACTTTTGGCTCTTTTCAATTACTATACTAAAGTTGATCAACACCTTTAAAGTTTTGGTCAGTAAAATCGGTATTTTCAATCCTCTGACTAATTTTCATCCCTGCTTATTCCATTCTGTTTATTTTGAAGGAGAATACAGCATGTTCTTTATTACTTTCAAATATTTCTTCAGCTGCTGTCATGTTGCCTGCTAGACCCTGAATCTTTTTTTTTTTTTTTTTTTTTTTTTTAATGGTTGAAATTTAATAATCTATTTTAATAGCACACTGCAAGTGTACACTGAAAAAGTCATGGGTTATCTATGATGTTGAAGGGTAAAAATGCTTAGGTATTAAGAGCAATGAAACTGCATATCAGGTAAAGTTTAGAACTGTAAAAGAGGTTCCACATTCATTAACTTTCATTAATTCAAAAAAATTTCTGATACTTATGATAATTAATAAGACATGTGTCTATGAATTTCTTAAACTTTAATGTCATAGAATGCAACTGGAAATACCTACTGTAATTTCGCACATATTGTCTGCACCATCATATAGTCTGCAAGCATGATTTTTTGTTTAAAAAATTTCATAAATCATCATATAGTCTGCACTACTAGGTAATCCATGGACTATATGTGCAAAAACATGTATTTTAGTATGACAATATTAAATCGCTTTAAGAATAAAAACCTAAGTACAGTAGAGTGCCGAAAAGTCTGAATTAGACTCAATTAATTCCGCCTTTAAAATTTGAAATAATTTCTTCTGCCACAACCTCGGAGACGAATTTTAACGGAAGAAACAGACAGGCCTACATTTCTCTGTTCGAGAAGTCACCTATGTAAATTGTCTTCTAATGCAGGCCGTTGTATTTTTCCATGGCAATTGGATTGCTTTAGTCCCATATTTTTAATGTTTCCTTTTGCTTGTGCCAATATCTTACTGCTTTCTCATTGAATTTCTTGAACCTATCCACTCGGTGTTGTCAATTGGATCAGTAAATAGTATTTATCGTTATTTTCCATTACTCCAGGACACAATTTAAGATTGCGCTACTTGCTACTACTGATTTGTTCTGCTTTATGGGTTGTATTCTTTTTCATGGTTTATTACCGATGCGATACGATGTTTTATTTTTTTTTTTTTTACATTTGAAATTAATGTGCTTTTTTTTCTCCATTTGATGATGTGTAATGAAACCAGCATGTCAGCTGAAGAAATTTGCTTAAACACAGATAGTCCTTGAACTATACATGCAAAAATGTGGTATATATGAGTAACATCAGAAAAGTTGTTCAATTGATTCTGTTTTACTAGCAGAGACTAGCTAAATCAGTTTGAATGCATATTGGGAGATATCCTATCAAAATATTGCTGATGTAACAGTTTTGGTGACACATGTTTTTCCTATTATTAATGAATATCTAAAAGTAAGCTACATTTTCAATCTATTTGCAAAGCTTTATTTATTAATTCATAATTCAATCCTGATTTAAAATTAAAGTACAAGGATGAAACTAAATTAAATAATTAGTAAAAAATTAAATAATGAGTAAAACCTTATTAAAATTATCTCAACACCAATGAAAATCTTCGATTTAAAAATAAATTTTATGAAAATGTTGAATAGCTTGAATGCTTCAAGCATTTTCGAGAGCAAATTTTCTCACTTTTAGGCAGTTTTTTCAGATTTAATCATATTTTGTCACTTTTATTGAGATTTCATCATTTTTTTTTTAAACTCGTGTGGTCAATAAGTCCCTTTCCTTAGAAAATCAATTGAATTTTTGTATATTAAACTCTTAAAATATTACAGTTAAACTTGGACTTGGGAAAAAAATTCAGTTATTCCCAAAGTGTATGCAACATCATCATAGAGAGCCATGATGTCTTCCTAGGTACAAAATATTGCAGAATCTTCATTAAAAAATTACACAGTGATTCCTAGAGTTAACCCCATATTGTCCCACAAAGACCAATAGCACAAAAAATAAAAATAAAAGCTAAATAATGGTAAATATGCATTATTTTCAATTTGCTTTGATTTTTATTTGATTCTGCATAAAAACTAAACCACTGACCTTGAAATTTCTGGATAGTTTGAATAAACTATTATTAACACATGGTAATTTTTCTAAGATTTAAAACTATATACTAGGCAGTCTAAAACTAGTTTGAAAGGGGAAAAATTTCATCTTTTTACTCAAAATCTGTAAAGTTTTGAGCCACTATAAGATGCAAAACTGTCCCTTTTAGGAACTACAAAATGTAGATAAGATTATGAGCAAGTATCATTGTATCAAAAATAACTGGAAAAGGAAACAATACTGTTAGTGTCCAGTTTGAATCTACAATTTGAGAAAATATACAATGATTTTCAAGTTTCCATCCATCCCAATAAGTATTAATTTAACATTAATGAAATCAATAACAGATAAATACATGGATTTTGTTAGAGTTCGTACCTGCTCATCTCTTTTTGCAGGAGCAGATACTGTAGGTTCTTTTTAAAACAAAGTGTCTCTGACCATTCCAGCAAATAACTTTTTTTTATGAAAACATTAAACTAGACATAGGTAGATAAAACAAAATATCAGATCATAACAGAACCATCATGAATGAAATCATACTGAGCAGTATACTTAAATTTTGATTCATAGCCAGGTAAAGTCCAAACCTTCTACAGTTATCAAGAATATCTCTCATTTAATCACAAGGAGACGGAAATCCTTTTCCCTCCTTTTGTTAAACTGCCTTCCTAGGGTATTTCTTCTATTTTCACTGTCATATTTTTTGATTCTCCATAAAAAAACACTTTGGAACCATTTTTACATCCGAAGTGTTTATCTGACATCAGCAGTGCAGGTGTACTTCCCCTGAATAAGAAGTATACAACCATTTAAACAGTGAATATTCATTTATTTTTAATATGTTTTTAATTGGTTAGTATTTTAAAAGTATTTAAATAAATTAGTGTTTAATAAATATGAACTGTAAATAACTGCTAGGTTAATTAATAAGTGTTATCTTTCAAAATAATGAAAATAATTTTCCTGAGCTCATTTCACTTAAAGCAGAAAATATTGTATTTTTAAAATGTATAAAATAGTTTGCTTAATTTTGGCTCATAATATCATAAATAAAAGTTTTTGTTGATTGTTTTGAATCACTCCTATGACTGTGGTTTCTTTGTAAACATTTTTGTTGGCTAAGAAGTATTATCTGATATCATAACTTGATGACATATGTTTTATCGCATTACAGTTTGTTCAATAACAGAAATTTTTATATATTCTTATCAATGATTTCTCATCCACTCTAAATTTTGTTTTAAGTATCGAGATAATATAACATTGAATTTTGTGTAAGTTTTTGCCATCTCATTTGCTGAATAAGGCAATTGTAGGTTCTTTTACAGAGTGTTTCGACCATTGGCATAATCTTTTTTTTATGAAAACATTAAACTAGACATAGGTAGATAAAACAGTAGATCATAATTCATGAAAATCATATAGAGTATTAGTTTTTTGATTCATAGCATGTAATAAGAAAATTCTACAGTTTATAGTCATAGGGTATTTTTTAATATAGCCCTGTATCATCTTTTTAACACAGTAGATTATAAATTTGTATTAATTAGTAGAGTATTTTTTTTATCTCAGTAAATAATTTTTTTTTTTTTCATAAGATTTTTTAATCAGCAGTGGCATAGATGTGTATGTTCGGAATACTGAAGTATCAACCTTTAACAGTGTATAACATTTATTTTTTAAGTATTAGTTTTTAAATATAGTTTATAATATGTTTTTATTTATAAAGTTTGTTTATCTTCATATGTTTTTTATTTAATGTATTTTCATTAGCTCGTGTGAAGAGAAACAATCTCTGACTATTATGTGATATTAGTTTTTGACCAATCTCAGTAGCAATAATGCTGAATAATGGCCAATTGGTTAAATTCTACCAGAGTTTTGTGGTTCGAATCCCACTGTATAGATGTTCGTCTGTGGATTTAAGCTGTAAGCCTGTATCATTAGCTCTAGTGTTGAACACAGTAGATCATAACACTCCTCTGATATATTTAGTAGAGTATTAGTTTTTGACCAATCTCAGTAGCAATAATGCTGAATAATGGCCAATTGGTTAGGGTGCTGGCCTTCAGTACCAGAGTTTGTGGGTTCGAATCCCACTGTGGCATAGATGTTCGTAGCTGTTCGGGTTTAAGCTGTAAGCCCTGTATCATTAGCTCTCGTGTTGAACAAACACAGTAGATCATAACACTCCTCTGACTATTATTTAGTAGAGTATTAGTTTTTGACCAATCTCAGTAGCAATAATGCTGAATAATGGCCAATTGGTTAGGGTGCTGGTCTTCAGTACCAGAGTTTGTGGGTTCGAATCCCACTGTGGTATGGATGTTCGTAGCTGTTCGGATTTAAGCTGTAAGCCCTGTATCATTAGCTCTCGTGTTGAACAAACACAGTAGATCATAACACTCCAAACCAAACCAGTAGCAATAATAGCATCCTACATTCCAAGCAGCTGCTGGAGAACCTCTACAGTGCATCATAACAATCATAAACATAAATAATAAGGGAGGTTGTGCTTTTAAACTCATTTTAACCCTTTGAAAAAAAGTATTATACAGGAAATGTTTTTTAAACTGACTGATAGGATGGATATATCATATGATATTTTAGATGGAACTTTTATTTATTTATTTATTTATTTTTTGTTATTACGATTAGATATAGCCCAATGTATTCCTTTTGGACTTCAGAATCAGAAATAGTTGGATTTTCCGTGGTGGTGTTAGCTTATGAAATAAATGCATCTTTTATCTCAAAAATAGTTTATTGCAATTCTAGTATGCAAACTTTTGTTTTAAATTACAAAATATCATCCAGAATTTATGGCATAAATAATACCAGACATGCGAACTACTCCGGATTCTCTGGAGTTGCTCCAAAGAAGTGGGAAAATTGGATAACTCCGGAAACTTCTCAGAATCTTCCAGAAATAACAAAACTTTTGAACAGCTAAAAGATTACAATTCAGCCATTAAATACAAAGTTTTTCAAAAAATAATGCTGAATATTACTCTTTTCACACAGTAATGCTGCATGTTAAAAGTTTTTAGAACTGTGCAGAAAAATTAAACTGAACTTAGGTCAAGTTTGAGTAGACAAACTCTAGAATCCCTGATGATAAAAAAAAATAGAAATATTTTAATCAGGGTCAATGTTGCTATAAGAAATACTTTCTGAAAATTAAGTTGTTAAAACTGGAAAAGCTACTCATAAACTTTTAAATGCATAAATTTTAATTTGCCTTTTACAGTTTACTACTGTGAAAATATTTTAAATTAAATTTTAATTTAGAAACCAATAAGATATGTACTTATGTGTAATCTGTAATTAGCATATTGAAATTTCAAACAACGCTGTTGCTCCTGACACAAGTGCCTGAATGTTGGCATGTCTGTAATACTTAATAATTCTCTCTAGAAGTACAAGAAGTAACTCAAGAGCTTTTTTCTTCCTGCTTACTGAAAAGCAGTAACAACAAACTTGATTGTTACCATTCACAACTTGCAAAAATAAAAATATAATAATGAGGTAAACAATCAGAGAATGTGACACAATTTCTAGAGGAATTTGAAAATGCTAGAGAATTATCTCTCATTCTAAGCAGTGTTCCATGTATGATACAGTTGTCCCCAAAGGGTTAAAAAAAATTAAAAACAGAGAGTACTTTTATGCTATTTAGAAAATTACATTGCCACTCTTAATATATGTATTACATATGTATTTTAATTTCCTCTATTACTGTGCCTTTTACAATTTATGAAAACTCATTTTCTTGATCCTTTTTATTAATGCATTTTGTTTCCTTCCAGATTGCAGCTTCTGCTTACTAAGTTTGACGAAGTTAAAAATGCTGGTGCTTTATTGCCTACTGCGACAGAAAAATCAGGTTAGTCTTTTCTATCCCTGTATGATATATTAATTTTTGCCCATACATGATAAGAATGAAATTTAGCTCTGTATTGTAGAATAGATGAGCTATTGTAGAATAGGTGAGTCTGTATTGTAGAATTAGTTGTAATAAATACTGTGGGGACAACATGGTAAATAATAGCCTGTGACACATATGCCACTTAATAAAAAATTTAATTATTTTTTGTGTTTTTTCCCCCAAATAAACTATTTTTAAAGTCTAAAATTAATCCCTTCCAATATTGTGCTTGATATTAAAGAAAATGACAATACCAGTGTCAAAAATATGACTAAATATGTATGTATACAAACGGATGATCACATATATTTACATTTAAGTGTATGCATGTTTTTCTATAAATATGTGTGTATATGTATATGATTTATAAATATATACATATTCACACACACACAGTCATCTGTGGGCATATGTAAATCTGTACATATGCAGACATGTATACCACTGATGTGTAGTCCATGAATACTGTGGATACACTGATTCCTTAAGATTTAAAAATGTGAAAGGCATTTCTATATTGTATTGCATTTTAATTTTGGGTATTTTTCTTTATTTTGCTTTTCTTTGTCGTTTGTTCTGTTGTTCTAACGAAATTATGTTATATTGATCTTTAAAATACCTAAAAATTTCGCTTAATATCTTATTTTTGGGTGAGTACCAAAGCATGGTAATAAGTCATTATTCACGTATGTCTGTTTCGGTTATTTATGATTGATTCAAACTTGAAGTCTGTTTATTTTGTGTATTTACACAATGAGATCATATAAGGCATATAGTTATGTTGCATGTTGAATGTTCGCCTCAAATTGTGGGCTGTGAGTGCTATTCTGTATTTTGCATATATGGCTTTTTCTCTTGTACTGGAATGTGCTGTTAATTCATAGTTTTGGAAGTTTTGTTCAATAGTTTATCAAACTACTGACTTGTTCGTTATTTAAAATTCAAATCATCTTTGTTATAAGTTGTTAATTTTTCTCTTGCTTTAAATTAAGCTTTTGATTGAATTGCTTGAATTCTGTTATACGCAAGAAGTAATAAAATTGAAAAATAGCATAGCAGAAGCAATAAAAGTTTAATGAAAAACATTTATTGTTTGAACAAATAAATGTTATAATTGCTAGTTGGGGGGGGGGGATAAAACTACATGGTAAACATAGTACATAAAAAAATACAGAAGTGTTGGCCACAGTTCATTGCAACTGAACTTATGTTTTTATACTTACAAAATTTGTATACATACCTTACCACATAATATAAGGAAAAAACAATGCAGCAACTACATAAACTGTGATTAAAGATAGTGGGATAAATTTGAAACAAAACATTGTCTCAGAGTTTAAAAATGGTCAGTTAAAAGTCAGTATTTTTTTAGATAGGTCAGCATTTTCAGAATTTAGTTAGTAAAGACAGTATTTGATGAAAAATTAGAATTTTGCATGTGTTTATATATATATATATATATATATATATATATATATATATATATATATATATATATATTTGACTATTTTAACATCACTTTATTATTCTAAAATTATTTTAAAATACAGGCAAGACAAAGAGCAACTGAAAAATGTCTCAGAAAGCTAGTAAAATTTGTTTCAATATATGTATGCTTGGGAAGGGTGATATAAGTCACAAAAAAATTAAAAAAAATGGACTTCTCACTAAGGTTAATAATAAGTAAAGCTGTTGAAATTGTAATTACACTGAAATTGGGATTGAAATTACACCAAAAGTTTTCTTTGTTTATATGAAAATGAATATTCTTAATAGCCATAAACCTGTACTAACATTAAATGTTAAGTAAAAAAAATTTTAGAACATTTGAAAGACATTTTAATAGAGAAATATATGAAAAAATTGCTTGGATTCGAGGGTGTACTTTTTATTGAAGTTATCCTGTTAGCATTTTGATTTTTCTAGAAATGTCTGGAATAAATATCATTTTTTTAAATTTCAACAATTTGGGTAAAGTCTGCAAGGAAGCTTTCAATTTCAAGATGCTCTATTATACAATTAAAAAAACAAAAAAATCTGGATAAGAAATTAGTATAGAATTTTTTTCTTTAGTATGCACAGCAATAATTTTGATTTATGAAAAGGTTAAATGAATTAAAGTTAAATTAGAGTGTGTGCTCACTTTTAAATATCATTTAGGGAAAAAACTTGAAGTTTTTATAATGAATATATCTATGCAGCTGTTTGGAGTGCTGCAACACGGAAAGTAATGGTAGACTATGAAAAAGTGGATTATATAGTTTATTTCCTTAGTGAACTTTATTCGGACAATGCTACACACCACCTTGAATGTTATTCAGTTACATCACAACTAAGGTAATTGGGTTTAACAGAGTACCTAGTGAAGTGTCTTCACTTTAACCTCTGAACGTAAAACAGATCAAAACATCAATTTAAGCCTGTCAGCAAAAAGTAATCCAAACAAAAATTTAATACACTCCAGCTTACAATGAAGCGAGGAGGTGAGAATGTTCTCATAAGGAAATTATGAGTAACCAATATGTTGTCTAATTATGGGATAATTATACTGGAACCTTGACAGTGACCAGTAGCTATGGTTAACAGCAATGCATAGTACAATGTGAAGCTTGGAAAATACATAAATACACAGAAATGTTAAAGGGACAACAAATGCAACTTGGTACAAAAAATATTAAAAATAAGCAAAAAGTGACAACACTAAGAAAAAGATTTATTTTTGCATTTTACAAAATTTTTATTTAGCATTTTTCATTTTTTGTGTTTAATTTTTTTACATCACAACTGCTTCCCTTGCTGTTATACTTTTAGTCCCATCATTAGCAACCTTGTCTTACACAACAGGGAGCATATACTGCAACACAAGAGGTGAAAGGACAGTGGCTATAGAAGGGAGAGATCTGCTGAGATGAAACTCAAGAATTAAAACAAAACACTTAATAAAAAATTTCAAGCATATTAAATTTTAAATAATGAAAGGTTTGGTTCTGTTAACAGCATCCTCTGGTTGAAAAGTCACTACCTACCACTAATGATTTTATATATTTGTGTGTGTTTGTATTTGAGATGTCAAATTTAGCCATCTTAGTCATGAGGAGTTTTTATGCAGAGAAAAGATAGCTGCATTTTGAGAGTTTTATTATGTACGATAAGTGGCGTACCCAGAATTTTTTCAAGGGGGGTTCATAATTCTAAAAAATAATAGCCTGCATAATTTCAACTAAAATTTTTATTTTTGCCATTTTGTCTGAGCTCAAGGGGGTTGTTTAAACCCCTAACTCCCTTGCGTACGCCCCTGTGTACAAAGATCTTACTCTTCCCAGGAGAGTGCATACAGTTGGAGAAAATAGGCTAGTGGGACTGAATATTAGCCAATTTAGTCTTGGTTATCTTTTCACAAGGTTAGGCTATCTTTGTTACATAATTAGTGCTGACTTCAACAGAATATAGCTTGGCAATTGGATTTCCCGATTAGGGAGGTTACAGTAAAAAGTAGAAAGGATCAGAAAATTGTTTTTAAGGCATATAATCGGCAAAAGAATTGTTAATTAATATAGTTATAATTACATTTTTTAATTTGGTTAAAATATTACATATATTTATTAATGTGATTTTTACATATTTTTTATATCCATGCAAACTCATGAAAGTAGGGGTGCAGGAGGCTTAAACCCAGCACAAACATGCAATGCTTATATATTGCATGATGTATCCCCTGTATAATAATAGCCTAAGTTATCTATCTGTCTGTTCTCGAAATTATGAAGCGGTTGGACCTGGAGTGGATAGAGGCATCCATATGGGATTCTGGATGAGTTAGGGTTAGCAACGCTTGAAATCCACCCCTTCCCCCCTTTTCTAGCGTTTAAAGCTATTACTTCAAGCCCTATTTTCCCCGGTTAAGAGCAGACGATTAAATTTATCCATTTCATTTGTCACATAACAGGTAAAAATACATTTCTTTCTAGCATTATGACTTCATTCCATTTCATTTAATCATTTCTTATTTTAAATTATTTAAATATCGCCTGCAATATTTCTATACGTTTTACCACTGAACTTAAATATTACGTAAATAATGTTATTTTATATTTGACTTAAATAATAGATTAGGTACATGTGTGATAATTTTAAATTTAATCATTGATTATTTTTGTTGCAATGGAAATTTTATCGCAGGTATTAACAAATTCTGTGTATCTCCAGGGTGTAGTAGAAATAATAGTTTCATTCCTTTTCTTCCACTATTTATTGTGGAAAAAAATTGGGAAGAACTTAACGATAATTTCGACGTAGCTAAGAAAACTTTGAATTATCTTTCTAAAATGAATCCAAAGTGATTCTAAACTGCATTCATAGTATTGTAAAACTTTAGAGTAGTAGGAAGATAAACAAATCATTGAGCGTGTACCAGATAGTTCGTAGCCAAAAAAAGAAACCATTTTTTTTTTTTTATCTAACTTATATGGTACTTTACAATTCTGGAAAATTAAAAGTTTTACTGATCCTGTCTCATATGACGGGCTATATGCTAGTAAATATATATTTATTTAGAAATAGTGTGTCTAGGGAAGAGAGAGTGTGGGAAGTAGGCGACCTAATAAAATGGGATCTTCATTTAATTTTATGTTTCGCTCTTTCCGTGTAGAGCGAGCTTCCTTTAGGAACCCCCTCCCCTCTAGGGAGCCCTGTACACCACGGGAGGGGGGTACCGCACGTGTTCCGACAGCTCTTTCTGCACGTGCGGAAGACGGGGTTGTTGCGCTCTGAAAAGTTATTTGTGTTATGTTCGTGTCTCGTAAAAGGGGGAGCAGGGGAAAGGCCAATCCCTTACTTTCCTTTTTCGGAAAACGTGCGAATAAAAAGGCAGGGAAGGAAATGGTTCTGCTGTTGGTGCCCACGTTACTTTAGTAGAAAGGGGTGTTTGATATCCCCCCTATACTCTGCTCACACACACACACACACACGGTTCTGTGCACCTTAGAGTTAAGCCATCAGATATTTTTTTTTCCTCCTATACTCCGTATATAAAAGTTTTATCGACTATGTCATTTTAAACAAAGGTAGGGGTAAAAATTTCGTTGCATGAGCGTAATGTCGCTCAGTATCGTCACAATTTTCTAAAGGCAGGTGAGCCGAAAAATGATAGACGGACTGTATTTACACGGGTATGATAAACACTTTTACTTGTCAAAGTTTTAGGACAAAAACTAAAGATGCGCTTTGTACTTCCAATAATTTATACTGCTTTAAGTAATCCCCCTTGTCTATCTATGTATCTCTCTCTCTCTCTCTCTCTCTCTCTCTCTCTATATATATATATATATATATATATATATATATATATATATATATATATATCTCGCTCTCTATCTCTATCTCTCGCTCTCTTATCTCTATCTCTCGCTCTCTATCTCTCTATATCTCTCTCTCTATCTATCTATCTCTCGCTCGCTCGCTCTCTCTCTCTCTCTCTCTCTCTCTCTATATATATATATATATATATATATATATATATATATATCTCGCTCTCTATCTCTATCTCTCGCTCTCTTATCTCTATATCTCACTCTCTATCTCTCTATATCTCTCTCTCTCTCTATCTATCTATCTCTCGCTCGCTCGCTCTCTCTCTTTCTCTCTATCTATCTATCTTTTATCTCTCGCTCTCTTTCTCTCTCAATCTATCTGTGTGTGTGTGTGGGGGGGGTGAGTGAGTGAGAGTAATATATAAAAAATATTTAACTTTAATATTTCCTTAAAAACCTCCTCTCCCATTCTAATTCCTTAAAATCTTTTTCCCAGCCTGAATTTGCAAAATAGGCGTTCGACTGTAAATTCTTTCCTCACCACATTGATATCTTAAGAAGTATAGATATCCTGCTGCCTTGATAGGATATTGTCATTCATTTCCCGCTTTCAATATTCCAGTTATGCTTGTTTTATGGTCTTTTCCTTGTTTTATGTGTTTACCAGATACACACGCCTTAAGGAGAAAGACCTTTTTATCGTTGTTTATATGACAGGTGTAGGAGCTAAATGTAAGACATAATGCGTTTATTGCCGTGTTTCAATGAATCGTGAACGAAATTTAGATGTCGGAAGATTGGAAGATATGGGATGAAGCCGTATATTTAGTTTCAGTTACACAATTAAAGCGTTTGGTAAACTTACAAAATGGTAGAAATTCCGTAAAGAACTGTGGTTAATTTTTAAAAATCTTTATATAATATATATATATATATATATATATATATATACATACATATATATATGTGTGTGTGTGTGTAATAAATCAAAATTATTTAACTTTAATATTTCCTTAAAAACCTTCTCTCCCCCATTCTAATTCCATAAAATCTTTTCCCCAGCCTCTAAATGTCTTAATCAGAGGAGTGTCTTCGACTTAAAATTCTTTCCAAAGCTTTCTATCCTAAAGATGTAAATTTTATGTCTATTGAACACGTTTCCCAGCTGTCGCCGGCAAATGGCTCCACGTTTTTCCTGGTCTTGCACTTAAATTCGCTGAGTAAGTGGGAAAATACTTTCTGTCTTAGCTCTTGGGTGCACCTCTGTCCCAGCAGAATAATTTTTATGTCTTTCCTTTGTCGTTAAGTAGTAAAGATGTCCGTTTGAGCAGCTCTGAAATAAAGTTTTAATTTGACTTGTGCCGTTCTCTTCAATGTCGGCTGACTGCATTTTTATTACTGTTAGCTGTTTAGTCTTCTCCTAGTGCAGCAGTTTTATAATTTAAGGATTATATATATATATATATATATATATATATATATATATATATATATATATATATATATATATATATATATATAATATGGGCAAGACTCATTCAAAATCACGACACGGTTTATTTCTGATAAGAAACATGAAATCCATACAACTGGCAAACACTTTTACAACCTCGTGCATAAAGACAATGTGATCCCGCACATGCGCATTTCAAGTAGGGATTCCTCCGAGAAAATTCTCGGGGTTTTTCAGATCTTAATTCAAGGGCAAAAATTTCCGCATCATTTTGCTTTCCCCTTTTTTTACTCCTAACCTGAATTGACCACTGGGGCTACAGTTTATGCCCTCAAAGAAGGGCTTTAACGAATAATTCTACATTGCCCTAGCGGACAATTTAGGAAATTTCCAAACAAAAAGGAGATGCACGTTATCGCAGTCAGATTTTTCTAGAGTTCAGTTTGTCGTGTTCCTATAATGAAGTGGGAACCCGTCCTCCAATGTTCTGCTAATAAAGGTCTTTAGCTGAAACGGCATCATTTTTATGGGTTATGACTGCAACCACCCATCGTGAAGTCCATCTTATTACACACACATATGTGTGTGTGTGTATATATATATATATATATATATATATATAATTGCGTAATGAATGCGACCCGTCTAAATTCAATGCATTTTCCAAAGCGGTAGGTATTTTTTTTCTTTGTGTACGTAGAGGCGTGGTTATCAAACTGGATCTTGGCAATAATCAAGAGCAATCAAGAAATTAGTTAAATAGCATTATTCATCGCATTAATGACAAACATTAAATTTGCACTTTTTTTCCCCTTTGTATTGAAACCGCTTTAAGTGTAGCTGTTCCGCGAATATTTTTTTTATCCGGATGAGGGTACCGCTGCGAAAGAAGTTTGTGAACCGGAGTCCGTGATCCCAGCGATAGTCACGATGCCCGCTTTTGCCGATTCACGTTCGTCAATGTTGTTAGAGCGTTCACCTCCCATCGATCAAGTGCCGGCGTCACTCCGGTAGCCGGGAGAAACCTGTAGTGATGAACGGACCACCCCGATCGACATATCAACGAACCGCATTGAAATTTGGATTTTCATATGTTTATGTATTATCTGTATTTTCGGTCATTCTCTATTTATTTAGTATTATACTTAACTTTTATAACTTACTCCCATCACACATCCAGCCTCTATACAAGGGTTTATGAATGTAAATGTCAAGGTGGGATGGAAAAATCCGCTTTCACTGTCTAACATCATCTCAGCCCAGGAAATAACCCTGGGAAAACTGATTAAACCCCGTATTTTTAGAAGACTATTTAGACCCGCGGGTTGGGATAAACTTATTCTGATTAATATGAATTCGTGTTGCTATTCAAAAAGTACATTGTATCTCTCTTTTATTTGGTTTGGTTTGGAGCGCTACGGTCTACTGTTTTGCACACAAGGGCTAATGAGACCGGGACCTACTGCTTAAAGCCGATTCCGAACGGCTACGAACATCCATGCCATAGCGGGATTCGAACCCACGAACTCTGGTACCGATGATTAGCGCCCTAACCAATCGGCGAAGTCAAGGTAATTGGTTTTTACGGAGTACCTAGCAGTGATTAAAAGCACTACTTCAACCTCCGAACGAATAAAGATCAAAAACATAATTTTGTGCAGAAATAAAAACAGTAAAGCCAAACAGAAATTTAATACGCTTACAGCGGCTTCCGAAAAATCGAAAGAAAAAAATGTAAGGTGTAAAAATCGTTCACATACAATGTATATGTGAAAAACAACACGTTGCATGATTAAAAATAATCATTCTGTACCTATAACCAATCGGCCATCGTTCGGCCCCCTTTTATTTGGAAATTTCCTAAATTGTCCGCTAGGGCCATGTAGGTTTATAATTGGCCAGGCCCCTTCTCTGAGGACGTAACCTGTAGCCACAGTGGTCAATTTAGGTTAGAGGTTAAAAAGGGGAATGGAAAATGACGCGGGAATTTTTACCCTTGATTTAAGTTTTGAAAACCCCTGAGAATTTTCCTTACAATATCCTCCCCGGGCAAAAAGAAAGGGGTGAACGAAGTGAGAACCTTTCCGTTAACATAAAATTTTATAAAAATTTTAAGTAACAAAATAAGTAACTGATGCCAAAATGAACCTTAACTGTGTAAGAAACCTTCACTGGTAAGACACTAACTTCATTACGGTTTTCTATATAATTTTCTAACTGCATATATTTTTCAATATTGTAATATCTTATAAAAAAAAATAAGATATGTAAATAAGATAAGTAATGTTTATCTTAAACTATAGATCCGATTCTAAAATAAATTGGTATAAATATGCTCATATCACAGCGAAAAATACTGCCTTCTTTAAACGTTCGAAATCCACCCTTTCCCTTCTTTTCGAGCTTTTAATGCCATTATTTTAACTCCTATTTTCCCCGTTTAAGAGCAGGCGATTAAATTTTTCAATTTATCCCATAATAAATAGGTAAAAATAACATTTTTCTAGCATTATGACGTTATTCCTTTAACCATCTCATTGAATCATTTCTTATTTTAAATTATTTAAGTTATGCCTTATTTTCATATTTTATCATTGAACTTAGATATTACGTAAATAATTTTCTTTTATATTTGGCTTAAATTATAGATTAGGTACATATGTGATAATTTTAAATTGAATCATCGATTATTTTTTGTTGCAAGATAATTCTCAGCCAAAAAACAAACCTTTTTTTTTTATTTTTTTTTTTACCTGCCTCACAAATTTTGGAAAATTAAAAATTTTA
>CM063497.1:99891872-99894372 GCA_032207245.1 Pardosa pseudoannulata | reverse complement strand
AGTTAATAACGTTCTTTTACATTTTCTAGTCAAAAGTGCAGTATTAATAATAAAGAAAATCCTCAAATACATATATTTTTAGTATATTACTGTAGGAATTCAAAATTCCTTTCCTTAAAATCTTTAAAAAAAATATGAAAATACTTTTAGTTTATTAGTACTTTTTATGGTCATGAGCTAAAAAGCTTATTTGACAAATAAATAATTTTTCGCATACTGAAAAGGTGTAAAGTCAGCCGCCCTTTCCTAATAGCTGACAGTTAGGCAGATTTGAATTAAATGAAGCATGGAGGGTGGGGGTTTTGTTTGTAGATAATTCAGTTACTTACGGAAGTTTAATATTTCTTTCATTGAATGTAATAGAAATGTCTAAAATTTTCTTTTTCCCCAGCAACGTCAGGTATAATCAGCTAGTATATACATACATACATGTATATAGGAGTCATTTTAAACCCTCAGAAAGTACTGTTTATAATATTTTATTTTATTCACAATTTATTTTTAGTTTGATTACTCAAAAAACTTAAGATGTACTTTTTTCAAAATTAATTTTTGTCAAATAGATTAATATTATATTAGTTCTAAAGCATTTTAAAAACTTAATTCTGAAATATCGTAAGGCATTTATTGAACATGCTTAAATGATTCATAATATTAAAATATATTCCTCAAGAAATAGAATTTATGTCGTTATGCCATGTATTTTGAAATGGGTCATTATAAATAGTTACTTTGGTTCTTAGAAAGTCCTTAATTTTTGTTCTGGAAAAAAAGTACGAACCCTGCCAGTGGACTCTTGAAAGATGTGTAACCATTGTATTCTCCGAAATACCAAATACTTTGTTGTTTCGACGATAGTCGGTAGATGGCGTCACTGTATGCATCTAATAGGATGACATCGGGAGAGAAGTTTTTAACTTTCGCTTTTTTTAATAAGTTTCAGTAAGTTAATTAGGGAGAGGATAGACATCCTTAATAACTTCGAGTTATGGAACTTTGTACAGATGATCTCTAATTAAATTTATCGCATTAAAATGCTTTCTTAGAATAAGATAACTTTTAGAAAAAAATATTTTTGTCTGTATTTATTAAATTTTAAAATGCTGCCGGCGACTTAATATTTTTATTAGCTTTCTTTATATTTTTTTTAGCACAAAGGAGATAAAATGGTTCTTCTTTCCTTCTTTTTTTTTAAACTCTGTACTGGGATTGACGATTGTATTTTCGTGCTATTTAAGGTATTGCACTTACGTGATTTACGTAACAAAATAATTAAAATCTTGTAGGTAAAACCTAATTCAGGAGATAGCTTTGTTTTTAACTAGGTTTACTTGATGAATTATTTAGCCTGTACTCTTTTGATTAAGTTATGAAGGATTATCTGGCTCTGTAGAACCAAATTTTCTATATTAATATTGAAATGATAAATTGATATTTATTAAGAAAGTAATATAATTTAAAATAGGTTCGGTATATGTTCTTTTTTTCATTGTGCTGGATTTAAAGGTAATATTTTTATTAGAAAAATGAGTTTAATAATATAAAACATTCTCAGGAAACAAAAAATGTGTAAAATGTTTCTATAAAAAATGAAATCGGGAAAGTAAATATTTTACATAAGATGTTTTGTAATATTTTTGTTAATATTTCAAATATCTGATTTGGATGCCGTATGAAATCTTTGTGCGTATTTAAGCTTTACACAATTTGAATATCGTATTATTTTTGTGCTCGTTTTAAATTATAAATAAATTTTCATTTTCATTGTGTGATGCTTCATCAGAATTGTAATATGCATATTTCCTTCGTTTCTGAAAGTAACCGTTCTGTGTGATCGAGTAGAGCAATCTGGCGTCGAATGCAGAATATTTATTATATTGAGATTGTTACATAGAATATTTCATTACAAGCCGAATTTCGAGATGACAATATTACTTTTACTCTGTTTGTGCCCGGGAACGGTCAAAATGAATGTTTAAAGTTTCAATTTCAAAACTTCCTTGTACATAGTCATACTACTTTACTTAAACTTGTCGAAATTGATTTAAACATGGTCCAAATGAATGTTTTTGTTTAATTCTAAACTTTTTTTTTTCATTACTTTCTTTGCAATTGTACAAGGGAAAAAGGATTGTGATTCTGTAAATTTAAATATAAAACACATTTACTTTAAAAAATTAATTAAATACAAAATAATTAAACTTGGTTCTAGTTTATTTAATTAACATGCTAATAACAAAGGCGACAACTTAAAAACACTGAACAACCCAAGTATTTTTCTTTTCTTCCCAAACGATTTTTTACTGCTGCCAACGAACAAATTAAAAATTTTCTTTATTCACTAATGACGTAACTAAATTAATTGCCGATTAGTGAGACAAGAGAAAGCATTTTTATTAACATAAATTACACCCCCCCCCCTATTTTTTTCATTTTTAGTTTAATGTACTGCATGTTAATACTAAATAAAAGTACACATTTTCAATTTATATTTTTAAAA